>CAUYON010189439.1:0-11736 GCA_963573935.1 Arctocebus calabarensis | reverse complement strand
GAGTTCATAAAGCTTATGAATCTTGGCAAGAAGCAAAAAAGTAGGGTGTGGTCTGTGACTCTCCCCACCCAGGGACAGAGAGCCATTTATTTCCCTACAGCTTTTCTCCTGCAAATCTTTTCTTCCATTTTGATATTTTGTGGATGGTGATGTGGGCAAATTTATTATAATTAACTGGTTTCTAAATAGAAGTTGTTATTTAGTCAGCAACAAGAGGAGTTGCAATTGAGGCAGAGCTAGCTGTAAGCACCACGTTGAAAACTATAGCTAGGCTGAGTGACAATTTAAAAGACGATGGAGTTGTTTTTTTTATTGTCATTTTGTTTCACAAGTGCAATTTGATTTCTACAGCCTTTTTATTCACCATATTTCAAATGTCTGCCACCATGTACCAAAGCAGACAGTTATGTGCTGCCTGCAAAAGGAATCTTGGGCTGCCTGCCACTTGGAATGTGAAGACAAAGTGACTCTTCATTTTAAAAGGGTATCAGACAATTTCTGATGGTAACTTGTGAACATCTGGATGATTGGGAATACAAAGGGGATTCAGAAAGGAAGGATTGGGAGATGGATAAAGGCTGGAGCAAAAAAGGTAGGAAAACTTGGCCAACAATGTTTTTAAATATGTCAAAGTAAACATTAAAGAATTGAAGAACCATTATGAATTTCTCAGGGTTTTTTGCTCTTATTGTTTTATTCTGTTTATTTGTTTTAACTCTTTAGGATGAGAGAGAATTCAAAACCTGGTGAATTTTACTAGGCATCTCATCCATTTTGTTTGGAAATGGCATCTGCTGGGCAGCTAGCATTTGGGCCTGGAAGGAGTGATTAGCTTGGGCTCAGAACACAGTCATATAACCTGCCCATGGCTGGCAAAACACCTATTAGTGGAACAGCAGCAGCAACAGCAGTAGCAGTCCTGTCATCTTACTGAGGAAGGAGGGACGGTGTTAGCCGATAAGTGACAGAAAATTTGACATCTCGCCATTTATCATTTGAAAAACTCCAACAAACAAAAGGAAGTGCAGCCACTGTGCAATCCTGGGAAAATTCAGGCAAAATAAACCATCAAACCTCCCCTTCCATAGTCCATAGATGCATCCAGAGCAACAGGCCAGATGCTATACGATGCTATTATCTTGCCTTGTGGCCATAACTCTCTTTCACTATGGTCTGCCATGTAAGAGCATGTATAGCCTCACTCTTTCTTTTCTCAGTATATTCATTGAGGTGATAGCTCTACTTGAAGAGGCAGGAGAAACATTTTAGGGAGTGACTTTCCTTAGAGAAGTCAACTGTTAGAGGGTATAGTCACCTACTAGGTGAATGGCATTTCTGCCTCCCCAAATTTGTTCAATCACTCACGGTATAAAGGTTTTTCCTTATTACTTACATTGAGCACAATTATTTTCCAGCTAGAGCAACAACTTTTGTTTCTATATTTGCTATCAGTTCCTCCTTTAAAGTTCTTTATGACACAACTACATACTCTGTGAATTTCAAGATGGAAGACCCTGCCTTTCTTATTTGCCCTTGTTGGTGTATAATTCATTCATTTATTTGTCTGTTTATTCAGAATTCTAGATAGTATTCTAAGTGCCAAGGAAATGGTGTTGAAACACACATACAAATGCACGCACTTCCCTGAGGAGCTTACATTCTAATGGAAGAAAATGATGATGTATAAAATGTATTAGTAAAATATGCTGTAGCTAGATGGTGGAAAGTGCTATGACCAAAAAACTGAAGCAGGTAAAGAAGTATGGAGGGCTATGGGGTAGGGCAGAGGGTAGTATCTTAAGTTGAGTGGTCAGGAAGAGGCCTTACTGAAAAGAAACAAAGACTTACCGGAGGTGGGGAAGAGAACACATGGCTGCTTGGGGAAGAGCATACCAGAGAGAAGGAGCAGGCATTGAGGCAAACACATGCCAGATGGGCTCAGGAACAGCTGGCAGGCAAGTGTGAGTAGAACAAAGTGAATGAAGGGGAGAACAAAAGGGGATGAAGTCAAAGAGCTGCGGAGTATGGTTCAATGCTGGGAAGACATTGGTTTTAAACAGGCTAAGCCAGAAAGCTGTCTCTTCAGCTCCTTACCACCGAAAAGGATGTCCCACTCATGACTAAGTATTGGAAAAAGTAAGTTCCTCACTTGGACATCTACTTTATCAATTACATGAGCTACCTATGAAGCAGTATCTTTTGAGTAGGGTCCAAACAGCAGTCTATTTTGGAAGTGGTCCAGCAAGTTGATACTACTTTGTCTCGAGGACCCCATCAACTGAATGATACCTTTCAGCTCCAGTTTCTGTGACTGATTATTTTTCCAACTTGAGCCTCCAGTGAAGAGAGGCAGCCTTCACTCAGAGAGGCTGCTTGGATCTGTCTCCTTCCTGGCATGGGCAATTTTTAAGCAATGATTAGTTTCTCACAGCGGTCTTGCTGCACCTGAGTCCCAGACCCTGGAACCCTTGTGACTCTTCACAATCCTGATATTCCTATTTTGGGGTAGGTTGATTCTGACTCAGCAACTAACAGAGTAGGAATGGCCTAGCAAGTACCACTTGCCAAAAGAAAAGGGTCTATTCAAAAACGCAATTTTGTATTCAAGGGCTGGCTCCAGTGGCATCTTGAATTTATGTGAACAAGTGGAAGCTATTCCTTTGGGGATACATTTACCTTCCACTCTGCCACCTAAAGAAAAGCCATTGGGTCATGGTGCCTCAACTTGCAGTGACTCCTCCTAGATGCCCATTCCTGATGTACTTATGGTTTGGCCAAGGTGAAAGTAAGCAGTTTCTACTGGGCAGCTGTTTAGTCTCAATATTAGCTCTGCTAAACCACAAATGGCCATAGTCACTGTACTCTGTTGGAAGACTCCTAACGTTCCTCATATCCCTGGCCAATATTCCCTTTGATAAGCCCTGTTACATTTTTACTGACCGATCTGTTGCTGATGGTTTAAATGTTTGGTTTTCCACTTGGAAACTTACTGGCAGACTAAAGACATCCTTTTGGGGATGAATCATGGGTCTCTCATGTAGATGTCCATGGTGAATGCCCATTCTCTGATGAAACCAGTGGGAATTAAGTTGCTGAATGATCCTGCACTGCCCATATAACCACCACTGTTGCTGTAATTAATCATTGTACTGAACATATCATCAAAGATCAGGCATCATGTAAAGAATCTTATGTTTCTGGTATAGAAGCTACTACTGCATGCAGTACTTGTGGTCACTGCAAAAATTTGACGTGGTTTTCTCACAGTGAAAGAAATCGCATTTCCCAAGGCATTGTCCCCACCTGATCCTGGCAGTTGGACTACACTAGATCTTTGACCTCTCCAGGCAATCCTTGGTGCCTCATCAATCTGTTGATACTTTTTCAGGTGACAGAGCTATTTCAGTCCAATCAGATGACTCCAATGATACCACAGTGGCCCATGAAACTAATCTGTGTCATGTTTTTGCATGACTTGATCATCTGCAGTCTGGATGCCAAGGAAGATGGCTTGGATGCCAACTCTTGAATGCCAAGGACGATGGCTTGCTTGAGCACATGAGTTTGAGACCAAACTGAGCAAGAGCAAGACCCTGTCTCTACTAAAAGTAGAAAAATTAACTGGGGATCATGGTGGGCATCTATTGTCCCAGCTGCTATGGAAGCTGAGGCAAGAAGAGCACTTGAGCCCAAGATACTGAGGTTGTTGTGAGCTATGATGATGCCCTGGTACTCTATTCAGGGTGACAGAGTAAGACTCTGTCTAAAAAAACAAACAAAAAAAGGAATGACCAAAATACTGATGACTTAGAATACCATAAATTTATTGCTTTATAGCTCTGGACATCTGAAATTGGAGTTTAGAGAGCTGAGTTAATTCCTTTGGGAGGCTCTAGGGGACATCATTTACTTTCCCAGATCCTAGAGGCTACCTATATTCTTTGGTTACTGACCACTCTCTTCTTCCTCAGAGAAAGTAGTAAAGAACCTGATAATGGGCCCAGTGTCTGTGGCTCAAGTGGGAAAGGCACCAGCCACACACACCTGATCTAGCAGTTTCGAATCCAGCCTGGGCCCGCCAAACAATAATGACGGCTGCAACCAAAAAATAGCTGGGTGTTGTGGTGGGTGCCTATAGTCCCAGCTACTTGGGAGGCAGAGGCAAGAGAATCTCTTGAGCCCAGGAGTTGGAGGTTGCTGTAATCTGTGATGCCACAGCGCTCTACCCAAGGTGACAGCTTGAGGCTCTGCCTCGAAAAAAAAAAAAAGAACTTGCAAATCTTTCTCTACTTCTAAGATAACAGAAAATTCCTCTGAATTTGATCCTGTTACTTCCTCTTATAAAGATCCTTGTGATTATATTGAGGCTGCCTTTGTAATTCAGGATAATGTCCCCAAGATTCTTAATTTAATCATATCTGCAAAATTCCTTTTGCTATATAAGTTGCCATATTCACAGGTTCTGGGGATTAGAATGTGGATATTTCCTGAGGGTCATCATTCTAACAAAAAGGCCTAAAGTAATAAAACTTAATTATAGTTATTATGGATAGAATATTATGGAAAATAGAATTGTCCTCAACTTCATTTCTTGAGGACAAGATAGACACTGTGCAATCACTAATGCATCTTGCTGTACCTGAATTAATGCCTTGCTCCAAGAGGAAAGTCAATATGAATGTTTGTGGAGAAAACTACCTGAATTTCTAAGGTAGATGCTGGTAGTTTCTAGGATTTCCTTAACTAGTTCAGGGGCACTCTAAGGCCAGGTCAAGGGTAAAATTGAAGGGTATCCTCATTTAACTACTTGGAATCTAATAGTTTTAGTTAAGTGCTGTATGATACAAATTAAATACATTTCATTTTATCTCATTCTCAGATTAATCAGAATTGTTGTATGGATTAGGAAACACATCAAAACCCAAGATGGTGTGGAAACCAGGAGTGGATATTGTTAGAAAACCATTCTCTGTGGTTCTCTCACATTTCTGCCCTTCTACCAAGCAGAGCCACTAGAAGATTTCATTCCAGAATATATTTTGAGAAATCATATATAGCAAAGAGCCTTTCAATATAGAGATAACTTCTCCTTCTGGAGCAGAGGGAAGACTTCTTTACTGTCCAGTATAGGACAGATTATATCTTCCTGGGAGATCTGTTTGCAGCCCATTATAAAAAATCTGGAATCCCTAAATTTTGGGATTCCCAACTTTGTCTCTGACCTAGAAGTCTTGTGTTTTTTGGTTGCAAACATGAAACTATATGGGACTAACTTGATACGTTGTTGGTAGAGTAAAATTTCAGAAGCTTCAAAGTCTTGACAACTACCACTCTGTAGTTAGTTTTTCCTACTACTTTAATTTGAACTCCACCCCAAGAAGATTTTTCTCTTATCTATGTATCTCTGATATGTATACAAATTTTAGTATACTTATTAAAAATTGTTATTCAAGCAAATATCTTTCTCTCACTTGGATTTCTGCTCCTGAGGCAAAGGTATATGCCTTATTCATTTTTGAAGCTTCAAGTACTAGTACAAATTATAGGTTTAATATGTGAATTGACTTAAGACTATTTGAAATAGCCAAATTGAGTCCTTCAAATATCCATGACTCTTTGGCATGGTAAAGTCTTCATCAGCTTCTCCTTTATGAATCAAGTTGCAGGATATTTTTCTCCACTTACAGATATGATAAACTTTAGCACAAGTGCTCAACTACCCACAATTTTTTCTGGTGGCTACAGGACTACAAAGATGACCTGTAGCTGAGAGGCAGAGAGAGGTTGTATGGTGGTCCTTATTTGTTAGAAACCTTCAGCAAAATGTCCTGCCATCATTAAGTACTTCTCCAATTGTCTTTGCCTACATTCTAGGGAAAACACAGTATTGGAATAAACTTTTCTTACCAGGAATATGACATTTTTTTCCAAGACCCAATGTCCCTACCATAGAGAAGATTAACAGTATCATGTTTTCAAGACTGATTCTAATTCATTCACAACTTCACCAGAAGGAAAATCTCATTTCTGCCTCTTCCCATAGTTCTTGATTCTCCTCACACCCTCTTTATTCCCCCCCAATAATGGGTGGATTTGAAAGACAGAGGCTCAAGGAGGCAATAGCAATTCCCACTGTTCCCACCAATAAAGTGTAGTGTCATTTTCTAAAAAGGAGCAATAAGTGAGAACAAATCTCTGTGGGAAGAGATTTATAGTTATAGTGAAATAGAAACCTTTTCCTTTCTCAAGGTTTTTTTTTTTTTAAAGAAATAAAAATTCCCTCTATGCAAGCATAGTTGGGTCATAACTATTATATTTGGCACACTTTGAAAACTCATTTTCCACGAAAGTGAAGAAATATATTTGAAACAGCTTCTCCAGTCCTCTCCCTTTCACTATCAAGAAAAAGCAAAGGGTATAACATTTTGCAGATTCTACAGAATTCTTTACTTAAAAGAGACTAGGCACGTGTAAAACAGATTTTTAAAGGTGCATAAACAAATTTTATTAAAATGGAATCAAAGACTCTCCATAGTCGGTAAGAGATATCGATAAGTACTAAAGAAAGAAAGTGTCTTTATTTCTACCTTTGAACAGAGATTATATTGATTTTATTTTAATTAAACAGCTCCACCCAGATAATTATCTTTTAAGAATGAATAATTCACCTTTATTGCTTCTGTTCCTTAGATGTCATTGCTAACACTCTGGTTGAGATAATGTGGGACAATGCTGCTCTCTAATATGAAAAAAGGAAGGATGAAACAAACAAATAAATGGGATAGCGCAGCAATTTAAGAGCCAGGGCTTAACTCTCAACTTGGTCACTTACTACATTGGGTCAAGTTTAAGCTTAGTTCTCTCATCTGTAAAATGTCAGCTATAATGTCAACTTTAAAGGTTTTGTAGGTGTTAAATAAAATAATATTAAAGTGTTTCTATTGCACCTATTTCATGATAAGCAGAGATTAATACTAGTTACCATTCTGTGAACCCTTGCTACATGCCATGCACAATTTAATTCTCACAACAACCTTACCCTGTAGGTATTATTAAAAGTCCTATTTTACTAATGATGACATGAAGGTCAAATTGTATAATTTATTTGAAAAACAGAACTACTAACTATCAGCTTTTTCTGACTCTGGGTCCAGTACCTTTTCCAGTAAAGATAAACAAATGGAAATATAAAGTGATCTTAGATCACTACCTTCTAACAACACACAAATTGCCTCTTGTTTCTCCACAAACCTACTCCACAGTGTCAGATCTCTGTATGGTTCACAAATAAGATTGATTTGGGATAATTTCTGTTTCAGAAGCTGGGATTTACTGGTCTCTGCATCAATCTTTCCTTCCTGTGGCAAAAGTTGAGATCAAAGTCATCTTCAATGACATATCAAAATCCCCAAGTAAACCCCTTATCCTCAGTTATCTGCCTCTGAGCCCAGGAACAATGTGGACCTACTTTTCCTATTCTCAGTAACATCATGTTGAATCTTTTATTCCTACCTAGCCAGTAACATTCCTCTGAACACATTTTCTGCTTCTTAGATATAAGTGGTCCTCTTTGCAG
Organism: Arctocebus calabarensis; assembly: GCA_963573935.1. Lineage (NCBI taxonomy): Eukaryota > Metazoa > Chordata > Mammalia > Primates > Lorisidae > Arctocebus > Arctocebus calabarensis. Next base: position 4,160 of record CAUYON010189439.1, on the reverse strand, counting down.
AGATCTCACGGATGGTGTGGATGCTACCCGAGTACTCTTATCCCTTATTCTGGGCTCTATAATCATCTATATTTTTAAATTTCTTTTTTCAGCAGAATGTTATTGTTGTTGTTGTTGTTATTATTTTAATTGGCATCTACATTTTTATTGACTGAGTCAAGGGTCTCAACTTCTCTATGGTCAAATGCATAGTATACTCTTCATATTTTGGAGGGGGATATTAAATTTTTTTCTGAAGAATTTTTGTGTAAAAATAGTATATACTTCTTAGAAGGACTTGGTTAATTATTTAAAGCAAGAAGTGGTCATTCTCAGGGGGATTTTTCCCAAAGGAAAGTAAGGAGAATAAAGTGGAGGAAAGGAATCTAGGTGTGAGAGAAGGAAGGTAGCTTTACTCCAAGGAGAACAGCTGGGATTGGACATAAGAACTCCTTCCTCTTTTCCTTCCATTTCCTCTTTTAATCCACCAGCCACATCATCCTCCCATGTTCTGTAACGTTCCACCATTTCTTCCTCTTCCCTCTTTCAAACAGGATATGAGATAGTTTTTATTGCTATATAACAAATACCACAAACTTAAAAGAATACCCACTTATTACCTCACAGTTCTCTATGTCTGAAGCTAGCATGAAACAGCTGGGATTTTTTTTTTAGCATCTCACAGGCTGAAATCAACATGTCAGACAGGGCTATGTGCTAAGGTGGATCTTAGAGTCTATTTCCAAACTCATTCCAGTTGTAGGCTGAAAGCAGTTCCTAGTGGGAGAAGGACTGACTTTCTCCATTTCCTTGCTGACTACTGGCCAGGGCTCACTCTTAGCTCCTAGAGGCTGCTCCTGGGGTATAGCCATTGGACTCTCTCACAACATGGCAGCTTGCTCCTTCAAAGCCAGCAGGTGCATCTCTCTCCAATTTACAATGACAGTAACATATGTAACAGAAGATACAGAGTGAGGACCCCATCACTGTTATATCATGTAAACTAATCAAGGGAGCAACTATTCCTTCATATTCACAGTCCCCACCCATATGGAAGAAGAGGGGATTATACAACACGTCAACTCCAGGGTGTGAGAATATTGGAGACCATCTTAGAATACTGACTGCCACATCAATACAGAGACGAAACTGAAAGTGATTCTAATAAAATACACCCACACAAAAAGATGCTCAGCTTAATTAGCAGCCTAGGAGATGGGAGTAATAACAATAACACTATACCTTCAAAAAATTTTAAAGAAGGGGGGGTCAAAAAAGTAAATATATTTTATTGGTTTGGAAATGATAATCTCTAGTGTATCTTATAACAAATAATTGAGATTTTAAATATGTCAAAGTACCAAATAATGTTATTGCATCAACATAAATATCAGAATTTAGTAACTTAAAAATAATTCATAATTAAGAGTACTAGGAACTAGCATTACAAAAAATAAATGTCTCCTGGACTTGGGGAAATAAATCAACATCAATCTTTATAAATGATTCTTTTATGAAAAGGGCTACCTAAACATTAAGTAAGCTTATCCTAAATGTATATGCTTTTTATACTTAGGAAAACTCTGCCATACTCTTCAGACAACTCATCTTTTAGGATTGATAATGAAAAATCTCTTCTCATTATGTGGTTTGTGCTCTTCCACATTCCACTAAATCTATTCTCTCATTCTCCTGTCTTTGGTTTTTAATGAAGTCAATACTTCCCCTTTCTGGTAAATTTTTCTAAATAGAATTTCGCTGGTGCTGAAACACCCATTGCCTGCTGTTACCCACAGGCAAAATCCTTGTCATCCATGGGAAATGAATGGATTGAATATTTCAACCAAATAAACACAAACAGTTTAACTTGTGATATAGTCTGATTTTGGATTATCCTCGGGAGGCTGTGTTGAAATTAGTGACTTAACCTTATTGCCCAGGGTAAAGTAAAAATATGATAGCTCTAAGGGGTAAGCATAACATCTGCCAAAAATCGTTTTTTTTTTTTTATTTTCTTTCCCTCAAATTATGTCTTAGTGATCAGGAGGCATAAAAATGTGCACTGTTCTTGTTATATCTTATTTTATTTTAAATTTTTATTATTTAAATTTTCAAATGTCAAACACAGTTGTGGCAATAGTGTCATAAATCCAATGTACCTATTTCATCACCCAACTTTAACAATTATTAATATATGACACACTTGAATATATTCTTATTTATTATTCCTTCAATTATTTTAAAGAAAATGATATCATATCATTTTATAGAATAGAGATATTTTAGCATGTATCTCTTAAAAATTAAATTCTTTTTAGAAGGCATAAATATATAATATCATCTAATAAACTAACAATAATTTTTTATATCATCAAATATCCATACAGTGTTTGGACATCCCTAATTGCCTTATAGTTTTTCTTTTACCTACATTAGCTGCTTTATTATAAATAATACAATTCAAGAATACTCAATGGAAGATATGCCTAAAACAAGTACTGGGGGAAGGCACAGAGCTTTCATGTCCACTCCAAGTGTGCCATTGTCCCTGCATATCAGTTTATTTACAAATAGTCCATCTTTCTTCATCCTATTTATCTTGCCTATAATGAAAACATGAAAACTTTCAGGAAAAAGGATCCAATAAGATGGAAGCTCTTATAAATTTTTTTTAAAAGATTATTCATTTAAATCAGGACTCAAATAACATCATGACATTGAGATAGTTTAGATATTCCTTTTAAGGCTTCCTCTCTCTGATTTTGGTTCTCGCCTTTTCATTGTTGTTGACAAACTAGCTAATTTATCCTGTAGAGGTTTTAAAAGCTTATTTTGATAATTACATTCTTGTAATGTCATTTAATGAGTTCCTTCATCACATGTATTTCCATAAATTGGTAGCTTCCTCTAGATGCCTAATCAGATTCAGATTTTTATTCTTATTTTTATTTTTTTGGTTTTCTGGGCAACTTTCCTTTATGGATAGTATTGCACATTTGTATTAGGATGCACACGGTTGTCTCTCTGTCTTGATATAATCAACTTTTGATGATAATAAATTAGAACCATTAATTTATTAGACAATTGCAAGTAGTAATAGGTTTTTCTTCATTTATTAGCTAGAACATTTCTATATAGGGAAATGTCCCCTTACTAATTATTTGGCTATCATGAAGTTTAGTCATGTAAAAATGAAGAACAAATGTTTGATTCTTTCCCTTTAGAAGATTTTTCAAAAAAAAATAAATTGGATCAAAAAAATAAATAAGGGCTTGTTTTTATTGCTATCATAAAACCATAGGTTTACACATATTTGATATGATTTAACCATTGTGGTTTTGGCTTAACTCATGCCCAAATTATTTTATCTTTGACCAGTGGGAGTTTATTCAAGTTGTTTCCTAAGTTTTTTGTTAGGACCTAGGTAGTCTTTGATTGCTCCTTTGCTTTCCAAAATTAGAGGATATTCCAGGTTCATTTTGTACATTTTGTTCTGCCTATCCTTAAATTCAGACATTTCTCCAAGAAAAACAAGCTTATTTTAATGGGGGAGGGATAGAAATCACAATTGGGTACTAAAGGTAGACTTTATTTACTGTTAGGTTAGTCATTGATTTTATGCATTTTCACATTGATAATTCCAGTTAAGATTGGGGTCTATAGAGGTTTTTTGTAATAGCAACAAAATTAAGATTTAATTTGCATACCATAAAATTCACTCTTTAAAGTGTACAATTAAATGGTTTTTAGTTGATTCTCCAAGTTGTGCAACTATCACCACAATAAATTTTAGAACATTTTCATTGCCTTACCAAAAGAAGCAGCCTTGTGTCCTTTAGCTATTATGCCCTTAGTCTTTATATTCTCCACTAGCCCTAAGCAACACTATTCTACTTTCTGCCTCTACAGATTTGCCTAATCTGGATATTTCTTATAAATGGAGTCCTACAATGTGTAATCTTTTGTGTCTGGCTACTTTTACCACGACGTTTTCTAAGTTCATCCGTGTTGCAGCATGTATTAAGTATTTCATTCCTTTCATGGATGAAAAATATTACATTTGTGTGGATATAACTTAGGAATATATGCAATTTATGAATAGTTATGTTGTTTTGATGTCACTCACCTATTTGGCTATCATGAATAATGCTGTTATGAATTTTGATTTTTTTTTTTTTTTT
>CAUYON010189437.1:0-14645 GCA_963573935.1 Arctocebus calabarensis | reverse complement strand
TTTTTGGAAGGAAGTATGGAGAACTCTCAAAGAACTCAAGCTAGACCTCCCATTTGATCCTGCAATCCCATTACTAGGCATCTACCCAGAAGGAAAAAAATCCTTTTATCATAAGGACACTTGCACTAGACTGTTTATTGCTGCTCAATTTACAATCGCCAAAATGTGGAAACAACCTAAATGCCCACCAACCCAGGAATGGATTAACAAGCTATGGTGGTATATGTACACTATGGAATACTATTCAGCCATTTAAAAAAATGGAGACTTTACAGCCTTTTTATTAACCTGGATGGAAGTGGAACACATTATTCTTAGTAAAGCATTACAAGAAGGGAAAAGTATGAATCCCATGTACTCAAGTTTGATATGAGGACAATTAATGACATGGTGGGGGTGAGGGAAGGAGAGAGCAGAGAGAGAAAGAACGAGGGAGGGGTGGGGAAAGGAAGAGCAACGAGAGGAAAGGAGTGAGGAGGTGGGGTCTTGGTGTGTGCCACAAATTTGGGGGACAAAACACAATTGTAAGAGGGACTTTGCCCAACAAATGCAACCAGTGTAACATGTTTTCTTGTACCCTCAATGAATCCCCAACAATAAATAAACAAACAAAAAAAACCTGATGTTCTTATAAAAAGAGGAAATTCGGACACAAATACAGACATGCACAGATAAAAGATAATTGGAAGACAGATAAAGAGAAACCAGCCGCAGGACTTGGTAAGTATCTACAAGTTGAGATACACCAAAGACTGCCAGCACATGCCAGAAGGTACAAGAAAGAAAATAGGGATTCTTCGCTCAAGCAGGCAAAAGGGTATGGCCCTGCTCACCACCGTCTGCTAGCCTCCAGAACCCTAAGACAATAACCTGCTCACCACTGTCTGCTAGACTCCAGAACTCTAAGATGATAAATTTTTGTTTTTTTAAGACCCCCATGTTACGGCACTTGGTTACAGGAGCACCAGGAACTAATACTATGTTGGCAGTTTCTTAACAGCACTGTAATTATTTATTCGCTTTACTGTTATAGGCCATTTTCCACACTAGAATGCAAGTTTCCCAAGAGGCAAGGATCTACCAGACATGTAGATCCTCACCATACTTGCGATACATATTCCATACCATATATTACCTGGTTCTGGGGCAATACCTAACAGAGCTAGTATTCAAAGTAGGTACAATAAATTAAGGAACAGTAGAATTAAATGGAAACAGTAATGAAGTCTTAAAGTCAGTGAGCAAGGACACCGCTAACATTGTTTTCTGCTTTGTTTGCTTACTTGATTGCTTTTTGCTTCTCTAAGTACCCCTCTAACACAATCCTTCTGAGAGTACAATTCAGCGTGTGAGTGTCAGGAAAGATCTATGGATGATTACAGAAGCAAAATCTAAGGGGATCTCAGTGCCTACATGATCATTCCTTAGAAAGAGAGGAAAAGCAAAAGATCCTTTAAAGAGGAAACAAAGTACAATTAGAAATTAATTTCTGCCCCCAGCTCATGTAGGTTTTGTGGTTTTGGTCAGATATAGACGACGGGGTACTCAATCACAGTGTTTCTGATCTAAGGCATTTAATGAACACACATATTGGTACAGTGTCTGTAAAGTTTGAGGCACTAAAATAGTAGCATTTCAAACATAGATGATGAAGGCAGAGAACCCTTACCTCACAAACTGTGAGCTCATAGAACTTATATTATTTTATAAGATGCAGTTTTCTCAATTTCATCCAAAATGAGGACTAATAATATCTACCCTAAAACATTGATGGGAAGATTAAGAGATGATGCTTGAATAGTGTTAGCACACGGCCAGGAATACAGCTAAAATGCAGCAAGTACTAGAGATACTATCATAATTTTGTTATTTCAAGAGTCTATTGATCAAATTCGCAGTCAATACTGATGCCTTTTGTGGTACATGAGGAATACACATTTCAAATTAATTCCTTAGGTCACATATAAAAAAATATTGCAGACACACAAAGTAAACCTATTTTTATTTCCATTGGCTTTGACTATTGTACTAGAATTCATTGATTTAAATGAAATTGAAGATCAGGAGTCACTTTCACATGTAGAATCCAAATCCCCAGAGTTGTTGTAATCTCGTATAACTAATTTATCCTAGAATCTTAAAAGACATAGGAAAGATGCCTTCTCAAAACTATCATTCAAGCCTATTAGAAAGCCATGAACAACTACAATTCATGACTAATCTGAGCGAGGTATTGTCTCAATACCACGTACATGTATGTTTTAACTTTTTTTGCATGGGATAATATTTGGGATGCAGCCATAGGAAGAGACCTGTGTGTGTGTGTGTGTTTAGTTTAGTTCCTATGCCATAACCATAACAGCATAGTAATTGATCATACATATTGTATCATATGACAATGAAGTTCATGGAGACAAAGGGAAAAGTGCAAGAGTAATAACAAGAACCAGTAGATTTTTTTATTGTATCATAGTTTATAAAGTATTTTCTTACTAATTATCTCACTTGCTCCTTTCAGAGGACAGGCCAAATAATTATAAGATTTCTATTACAAAATTAAAGGAAGTGGGTGGCGCCTGTGGCTCAGAGAGAAGGGCACCTGCCCCATATGCCAAAGGTGGAGGGTTTGAGCCCAGCCCTGTCCAAACTGCAACAACAACAAAATAAAATAAATAAATAAATAAATAAATAAATAAAATTGAAGGAACTGAGGTCAGTGGTTTGGTTAAAGAGCTGATCTGATTACCATACTGATTACATACAGTAATTACGTACAAAGCATGATGGACGGATTGACGACCTGAGTTTAGTCAGAAAGAGAGCCTGCATGAGTACATCTTGCTCTCTCGTTACCATGTAATTTCAATTTATCAGCTTTCAAAACATCTCCTCTTGCCTGTGTGGAGTACTGACATCATAAAGCAGTGGCCACATAACAGATTTGATTATATTAAACTTACCTGGTGTGGTTTACCCACAAAACAATGGCACTTACTAAATTCGCCACTGCATGGAAATTCATAGAGTAGAGTTGTCTAGATAATCTGAATGATTTCAAAATTTGTAGCAAAATTGGCAAGAGGTGGTTGCTTTGATACCTTTAATTTAACACTCAGGCTTCCCAGCGAACAAGAAAACCAGACCCCCTGGTCTCTGGGAAATCCTCCACTTCATGATACCTGAATTCTTCTACCCAAACAAAACCCTGTCTAAAGCCTGAAGGACAATCCACAAAGAGACAAAATTCAAGATCGGAACCTCATCTGTGAGGGAATGTGGCAGACTGCCTCAGCAAGGCAGCCTCAAACTCAAGAGCAACCTGTTCCTCTGCAGAGTGACAGCCCTCTCTTACCATTTGGACCTGGACAGTCTGAGCCTTCATGGAACTTCATACATCCTACATATCCTGGCTGGCTTCCCCTGGATGGGCTTCAGGGAGCTGCGTGACCCCAAGTATCCCAGCTGTTCCTTAGAGGCTTCCGAACGTGAGCACTACCAGGATAGATTCACAGATGCAGACTTCCGGCCCCCGACAACATGCTCTCTTCTCTGTTTTAGGTGTCCATATCTTCTTTCCCCAAACACATTCCTAAGTCATTTAATTCTGTTTAACTCTCCCAAATCCTCATCTGTCACTGTCCTAGATAGGAATTCAGCTACTGTACGAAATGTCCTGAGCTAGATTCTGGAGCTATATGGGTGACAAATAAAGAAGGCTTACCTTTCAGAGCTCCCAAGGCTACCAGGGAGACCCTCTCTCATTTAGGGCTTATATCGATATGACACAAAAGCTACACCAATGATACGAATACATTATATGGGATGTTTGGGGAGGCTGAGATGATATAATAATTGATAAGCTATTCCCAGGTAGAGAAGGAGGATGGGGTATTTCAGTGAGAACAATATCACTACATTCACCCAGTTTCAAAGAGTGGGTCTGGCATGTTTTCAGAATGTCAAGTGGTGTGGTAAGACTGCACGTAAAGGTTGGAGACAGAACAGAGCGGTGCTACACAGTGAAAGGGACCTGAGTGCTTTCTGATTGTCTTCCGTGCTGCACTGCAGGCTCATTGAGTGCAGGGACAATAGGTTTTGTTCAGGGCTTTATTATCAGCATTCAGAACAGTGTCTGGCACAGGGTGGCTGTTAGAAAACTTTTTTTTTTTTAAGAAAACTTTTTAAAAAATAATTAAATGAACGAATGATTGAGAGTTAAAGGGAGTTGTGCATGATATTCAAACATGGAAATCAAATGCTTAGTGTTTTAAAAGACAGCTTTGTGTCCTTAATTCTTTCCTTTTACCTTAAAGAACGTTCTTTTTATAACATATAATTGAACATTTAATATACATCCTTGGTTTCTGCCATTGTCCTGCCATAGATTTTTTTTTCTCAAGAAAAAATGGGATTATTGATTTAAAATATAAGTTGGATCAGAACCCCTTGTGGTGAAACCCACCATTGGCTGCCCATCTCACTCAGGCTAAAAGTTAAAGTTCTTCTGAAGGCCTGAAAATCTTGTATCATTGCTGTCTTTTACTTTATCTTCACCTCTGATTTCTGTCCCTCACTATTTCCCTTCCAGCCACACTTACTCTCTGGGACTCTATGAATAAACCAGTCGCACCCTGACTATTCTCTCTGCTTGGAACCATCTTCCCCTAGACATCAGTGGGACTCACATCCTCCTCCCTTTCAGGCCTTTGCTCAAATGCCACTTTCTCCTAATGCCTTTCCTAAACAATTTGTTCAAAATTTTATACTTTATCGTCTCCCACTATCATTTCACCTTATGCACCTCCACTTTTTCTTCTTATATAGCACTACTGAACCACAGTCTATAATTTACTTTTTTTTCGGGCTATTGTTTGTTTTCCATTTTCTCTCACTTAACAAAAACAGAGATATTTACCTGTATTTTTCCCCATGCACTGATATTACTACAAGTGTTTATGGCTAGAATTAATGCAGCCTGGCACACAGTAGGTGCTTTAAGGATGGTTGTTAAATTTCATCGACAGTTTAGCTATTTGAATAAAGACTTGGGTTTTTGGCACTAGTAGGTGGTGTATATGGCTTGCCTAGTTTTCAAGGTGGTAGTTACCAAATATAAGGTTCTCTATGCTTATAAATTAGTCTTTGATTAGTGATGTCAACAGTGTGGGTCCAATAGCCTGCTAAGTTATCTTATTGCCATCAGGAGGCTGTGCTCCTCAATGGCAGGAAAAGAAGAGAGAGGAAAGAAAGTGAGCTTGCAAAGAGTCTGGAAATGAAAACCCATTGACGTGGCAAACACATTTGGGCAGGTCGTGGCGATACTGGCCATCTAAGCTGGGAGTTTACAGAAGGTGGATGGATGAGCAGTTGCGAGATGCTGAGCACAGCGGGCAGGCAGCGTGGGGATGCTCCACCAGAAGGACTAGAGAGAAACAAGGGCGCAAGATGTCAAAACACAGCGAAACCACAGCTGCTGCGAACCCACGGGCGCAGATGTGTCCATTTGCTGCTCCAGGTAATGGTGAGGTAGTAAAGTTACAGTTTATATCCAGGATTGATTATTTCATTCTGAAACTGCTATCTGGCCTTGTTGTAAACATCAAAATGACCCCAAATGTTTACGTTCTCCTCTCCAGATCCACTCTCTCTGCCCTCTGCACCCTGGAGGGACAGGGCTCCTTTGCCCTCTAGATTTACATCAATTTCTTCCCACGGGGGACAGAGGCAGAGGACTGGAGAAGGGGCAGAGTGCAAGTCATATATTCCCCTGGATCCCTCCCCATGGGGTCTGCTGGGCTCTCTGTGATCTTCAAATAAGTACCATTGCTCTGAAGGTCACTTTCTCTGCATAATTCTCTCCTTCTGGCTACTGGGAGCCTTTCACTCCCTCTGTCTCTGCAGGCCTCAGAGTACTGATAGCTCTTCTCTTTCTAGCCCCAGATTCCTTAAAGTATCAACTCTTGTCATTCGCCAAACCAACCACAATTTTGAAAAGCTGTCCCTTTCTTAAGCCTTATTTGAATCAGACTAACTCTGAATGTGCTAACTGTTGAGTTTCCTGTTGAAAACACATATATTCTTTGAGACTTAGTTTTTTTTTTCACATGGAGGAAAGTAAAAAGAATAATATTCGCCCCGCAGAGCCATAGTGACTATTCAATTGAGCAACCTCGTAAAATGCATAGCAAAGTAGTTGACTTGGAAGAATGCATCCACACAATATGACTTTGGGGGCTTGTTTTGCTTGTAACTTAGCACAGTGAGACGTGAGCACCAGCTTACTTTGTTTCCTCCTTGGAGACTGAGCAGAACTCAAAGGCAGGGCCAGAGGCACAAAGATCAGGACCTGTGGCTCTAGCAGGTGCCCTGGAAATGTCAGTTTAATGATCACCGAGAGAACACAGCCCGTCAGCGGCAGAGAGAAGACAGGGCTCAAGGTATTCCCAGGTAAAAGTAAAACATGCAACCTCATAATCGGAACATGAAGATGTTGTAATTAAATTTCGGAACTGAATAAGAAAAGGCTGCTTCAGTCTTTTTAGTCACGTGTAGCTAGTAACAACATTAAGAGGCTCTGTCTCCTCTGTGCATGTGTGTATAGATGATAGGTAGGTGGATGGACGGATGGATACATAAATAAACAGATGTCACAAACTCTGTCAGTTGTTATTTGATACATTTTCCTTAAAAGTGACAGTCTAGAGATGAACTGTAACTGATTAAATCGATGATTACACCAATTACCTAAAATCTGAAAAAACAAACTTAACAACCAGCAGTGATTATATTCAAAGGGAGTTTGCTTTCTAAAATGCAATATTTAAAACTTGGTTCTTTTATATATAGTCCAAATAGCATCACTATCAAATTAGCAAAGGTATCATTACATTTTCCTTTTTTTTTGTTTTGTTTTGTTTTGTTTTGAGACGGAGTCTCACTCCTGGATAGAGTGTCCTGGCCTCATAGCCCATACTCTCAGTCTCAAGTAATCTTCTTGCTTCAGCGTCCCAAGTAGCTGGGACTGCAAGCACCTGTCCAACACCAACTAGTTTTTCTATTTGTTAGAGATGGGGTCTTGCTCTTGCTCAGGCTTGCCTCAAGCTTCTGAGCTCAAGCAATCCACCTGCCTCAGCCGCCCAGAGTACTAGGATTATAGGTGTGAACCACCATATCCAGCCAGGTATTATTTCCCATATAATTTTATTTTTTGCAACTAAAAAATCATATACTATAACACAAATTTATTTATATCTGCACATGTGGGGACATGGAAAGGCATTTTTTTGTTTTAATTTGAAAATATGATGATGAATAACTTGAGATGATGAGCTCAGTAATTTCCGCCTTTAGTTTTGAAGCAGACATGGAAATTTTGGAGAACTCTTCCTCCCGTTGTCCTCTCCCTGTTAGATCCTCTGCTCCGTAGTATGACGGGGTGTCTGCTGAGTGGGAGGGATTCTGGCAGCATCACCAGAAGTCTGTTCTATGTGACATGAACCAAACCAACAGACCTGAGGCACTACATGAAAGAGCTCTTTTCTGGCGATGATTTCCTTCTGGAATAAAGCCAGCCCCAATTTGATCTCATCTCTGTTGTTTTCTTGTTTACTTTTACTGGGAGGATCCCTCCCTTATGTCTGTCTCTGCACCTCTGCTGACCAACAGGTGGACACTTGGCAGGAATTATTTTTTCCTAGTGAACTTCTTGGGTGTAAGGAGGTGTCTGCATGCATCCCTGAATGTACGTTGCATGCTTGCTGTAACATATAGGTATGTACTGGGGTACCCCTTTCACTGGGAACGACATCCTACAATTATTGCTTTCTATGTTTCTCCTAAAGTCTCCACAGCTTCCTCAGCTGAAGAATTGGGCTAGATCAGGACTGGACAGACAGCCTCTTTCCTCTGACCACGAGCAGCACAGAAAGTCCATTTACAGCACCTGCCAGGGATAAAAGGTAGAGTTCTGTGCTTAAGGACAGACTTACACTGGATGAGTTGGGCTTGAGATCTGCTTCTGCCCTTGCTCCCTGTGCAGCCTTAGGCAAGTTGCTATGTCCCCCTAAACTTCCTTTAAAAACACACATAATTAAAATACCTATGACACCAGGCACGGTGGCTCATGCCTGTAATCCTAGTACTCTGGGAAGCCAAAGCTGGTGGATTGCCTAAGCTGAGAAGTTTGAGACAGCCTGAGCAAGAGCAAGACCCTGTCTCTACTAAAAAGAATTAATTTTGGAAAAACTTCCAAAATTACCAGGGCTTTGTGGCAGGTGCCTATAGCCCCAGCTACTCGGGAGACTGAGGCAAGAGAATTGCTTGAGCCCAAGAGTTTGAGGTTGCTGTGAGCTGTGACTGAACAGCACTCTACCGAGGGCAACAAAGTGAGACTCTGTCTCAAAAATAAATGAATAAATAAAATAAGTAAAATACCTACCTCACAACATTTTGGGGGAGTAAATAAAATAATGTGCTTGATTGGAAAGGGACATACCAAGTAAAAAAGAGAATAGCTTAGAAAAGAAAGAAGATAAGAAAGGAAAAAGAAAAAAATCCACCATGAGAGGAGTCAGAAGGATAGAGGGATAGAGACAGGGAAGGGGGAGGAAGTAAGAGTGGAAAGTGAGGAAAAACGTACTCTTCTGCCACTGAATAGGAACACGGTCAAAGGGAACTTACTCTTGGCTTCGTGGTTGCTTTACAGAATACTCTATTCTGAACAAATAGCTTAAGCCTTTTAATAATTCCAGCTTCGCCTCTACCTGAAAAAGACCATTATAACAGTTCCCTCAGTCATTTCTTGGTCATCACTGAGAGCAAAAAGTTAAGAGGAATCTATCTCCTTTTCCCAAATTCTTGTAGTCGAATCTGCAAATCTCAAATGAGATTTGTCATCTCTACCTTCAATTTTTCAGAATTGTGTACATGTCTTATCGTGTCTCCTTAGACCACACGCTCCCTGATGGCGGGTTTGTTTCTGATTAACATCTCTGTCCCCCATGATGTGTCTGACAGAATATCTTTAGTGAGGTAATGAGTCCATAAATAAGCAAGTGAACACAAGTTAAGGATCGAAGTAAGAGGCTTCTGGAGCCAGGGAATGATTGACGGCAGGGACCAGCAAGAAGGCTGAAAGCAAAGTTCCCTAAATTGCTGGTTCACACACGGAGAAATAGGTTTGCTGTAAGAAAATGTAAGAAACAAGGAATAAAGAAGAAATAAAGGAAGAGAAAGGAAAGGAGGGAACGGAGGGGAGAGAAGAGGAACAGGGCAGAGTTCACAGTAGATGAGCTTTGACTATGTGTAGAAAGCAGGTTTAGCCTATTCTGTGATTGCAGTATTTCCTCCCAGACCTGTTAGTTTGCTTGTATTAATATTCCCGGAAAGGGGATGTAGGATACCTCACACGCAAAATGTAGTTGAACACGTAGTTTTAAATCTGGACACCTTGGAACAGTAGAATTGACAACAACGATCTGGAAAATACATTTTGAGTAACATTTTAAGATTTTTTTGTTAGCCTGAAAAGAAATGGTCAACCTGAAAAATACTCCCGCTATGCCTCAATATGTTTTATTACCGTCCTACCACCTTTTTCTTCAGGAGGGGATCAAAATAAAGTCCTTCTTCCCTCCCATCTTCCTCCCCTCCTTTTCCGTATCTGAGAATGCCACACACGACACTAAACATATTTCTTGAGAGGAAGAAGAGTTAAGAGGAGAGAAAGGGAAGAATAAAATAAAAAGAAAAAAAAGGATGACAGTGTTAATTTTTTCACTGTTGTCTCCAGTGAGTTTGAAGGTGAAAGTCAATAATACTTCAACTCCCTCAAAGGTAAATGCAAATAATTCTCATTTAGGTTTCCAAGGACTTAACCTCTGTTCCTCAATCAGGCTTACGGGGTCAGCTACAAACATGGGGACATGAGTTCAGGGTAGGATTCACATTCAATATGGGCCGTGTGCCGTGTGACAGACTGCTCAGGTAAATGACGATCTTGGATGGCACACAGAGCTGAAGCAAAACAGGACTTGCTGTGTCACTCCAAACTGTCTGAAAGCTAGGCTAGTTCAGCTTCGTTTGATAGCAACAGACCAAGATAATGTGGGTAATTGAATAGTTAGCAAATCCATTTCTGTTCCATTCTCACCCAACCATGAGGAGAGAGCTTAATAGGGAGTCAGATGAGAAAGCCAGGACAGCACTTACATGAACACTAGGACAGGGAAGGAAGGGAAATGAAGCTTTGCCCATCAGGGCCGGAGCTGGTTACCCAAGCACAGCCGGCCCAGGACTCAGATTCCACTTGTCCCCTTAGATGTCCTCTGGTGGCCAATTCCTTCTCCCCTTGGATTTCCATGGGGTGGACAAGAAGTAAGAATGATTGACTACTCATTAATACTCATTAATATTCATGAATGTGGAGAAATGTAATCAGAAATTCCATCCCTGATGCTCTCCCTCTGTCTCCTTAGAAAGGCTCACTGAGTCACAGGGAGGTAAACTCAAATGTCCAAATTTATTTCTGCCTATTAATTTGAAGGTGCTTAAAATATACTCTCTCAGGTAATAAGTAAAAACTATTAATAATAACAATATTAATTATAATTTATGAAAAACTCTGCTAAGCACATTACTTGCCCAGTCTTATTTAATTTAACCCTCATAACACTATTATGAGATGGATATTATTATGTTCATTTTCCCAAACTATGCCTCTCACTTCTCCCCGCTGCCCTGCCCATCTGGCCTAAACCCTCAGATTTAAGTCTCGCAAGCCACCCTTGCCCTTAGCACCAGAGGAAACAAAGAAACAACCTTTGGGTTCTTCCAGGTACATAGGAACAAAAAAAGATTCACTCTGCTGAATTTCCACCTCTCTTTATCTTCTCAACTTAAGACTCAGTCCCTTACTTAATGAAGATACTTACTAAATGACAGAGAACAACTAATTTTTAAATGTTATCTTAGAATTTTACAAAGCCCCCCAAAGTATAAAAATCCTTCTTGTTGTGAGAAAAATGCTGAATGGCGATGTTTACTTAAGGAAAAATAAAAGATCAACAGCAACATTTACATATTATGCATATACACAAACACACGTGAATATACACAAACATATACAATATACAATACCCGAAAAGAAAACATCCCAGGTGGGTGTGCTCTGAGCAGACAGGGGATTTGTTTGTTCATGTGTTTTTCAGTTTTATCTGCCTCCGT
Source organism: Arctocebus calabarensis (assembly GCA_963573935.1). NCBI lineage: Eukaryota > Metazoa > Chordata > Mammalia > Primates > Lorisidae > Arctocebus > Arctocebus calabarensis. Next base: position 3,422 of record CAUYON010189437.1, on the reverse strand, counting down.
ATTATCAGTTTCCTACCATTGTGTTAGCAGTGAACATTTACTGAACACTTACTATAACTATTCTAAGAACTTTATGTCTATTAATTCACTCAGGTCTCTAAAACAGTTGAAGCAGGTAGGTACTATTATTATTTTCATTTTATGCCAGAGACAAATGGGGCATGGAGAGGTTAAGAAGCCTACTAAACTAGTAGATGACACAGCAGATATCTGGCTTTACTCTTTGCGCTAGTAACCACTGTATGCTACTGCATAGTAAAAATGTTAGCTTGTTACTTTCAAAAGTAGAAAAAAAAGAGCTTATTTTATTTCTTAAATGCACTTTGCAATTTGTAAAGTGCATTTAAGGAAAAGTAAGGATTCACATACTGGGGTGAGGAAAGAATGAATTAAATCAAAACTTTTTTTTTTCTTTTAAAAATCATCATTGTATTGGATGGCGATGGCCATCCGATTTGCTTCAGGCCACTAAATGGCAAACTGGACATTAATTATTGCATTTGAGTGCTTTTTCCTTTGTAATTACCACTAATAATATTACCATGGAGTCCCTGTTTGGCTAAAAAACAAAACAAAACAAAAAAAACCTCAAATGTTATTTTCTTTTTTCTTTTTTCACATCTCCAAAAATGTAGCAAACAGTTGGGTTTGCAGATTGGACATTCTCCCAGTAATAGTTATTTCACATCATCTGTCAATAATTATTTCACCATCATCTGTCACTATCCACGGTGATAGGAGAGGCCATTTCCAGGAGCTCACCATTGTTCAGGTGTATTCTTTTCAGATCTCCAGTTCTACATTCTGCCTGGCAGTTTATGGCCTAAAAAGTAGTTTCCATGCCATGATCCAGCTAGGGTAATGACCTCATTATAAAACCAATCAGAAACTCTGTGCAACTTTTTTTTGCTCATTGAAAGGTTGAGATCTTGAGAGGGAAAAGGAACATCCTGTTTGAAGTGCTGGCTTGTTGAAGACACACATCTCAGAAAAGGCCAGCTTTACCTTGTACCCCTCCCCATACCTCACCCTCCACCCTTCTGTCCTTGCTCTGGAGTTAGATACGCTCGAGGTCACGCGTGAAGTTGGATATCATGCTAAAAGTAGCTTGGTTTTGGAATATCAGTAGTATAAATCAAAGTCTTTGACAGGGTTCAAGAGATGAGTGTTGGAAACTTATGAAAAAGGCAATAATAAAAATCATTAACAGAAGATAGAACTTAGAACGTTAAAAATGAGATTGGAAATGAATCAAAACTAGAGTGGATTAATAGCAAGTGAAGGGAATCAGGAGCAAAAATCGTTTGGGTGAAAATACACCCCAGTTTCCTTGGACAGCTTTGGTTTAGGGCTCTTGTCTGCCTAAAAGTATTCTGAGTTAAAGACAAGTTCCATGGACACAGGTGGAATTGTGGGTGTAGTGGTGTAGACTATAGGCTGGTTGGATACCGAATGAAGTGGAAGCCCATGTTCTTGGAAATGGCTAAGAAAATTTCAGAAAGAATAATGTTAAATATTGAGATTTCAAATATATTCCCCTCTTACACGGGGTGCCAAGAAAATCCTTTACACAAGCTGTCTCTTTTGAGTGGGAGCAGAGGGAAAAAAACTAGATCAAGATGTTGTGGTCGGATTGATACCAGGAAAAAAAAAAAAAACAAGAAAATAATCACAGAAAAATGAGTAGAGAGTAAGAAAATGCCAACACGTTGGAAGTAGAGAGCCTGGAGACTTGTAGAAAAGCAAAATCCACAAGAATCTGCATCTTGGGGAAGTCATTGGAATTGAAGCCAGATGTCAAAAAAGAGGTTGGTCTAAGCTAACATAGAATTTTACTAAAAAACCCCAATGTAGTACTTAGACCTATTTATTTCCCATGCCAGAAGAAGGACAAGAATGGCAGATAGCTGCCATCTCTGGAGAGAGGAATTGCAAACTCATAGTCAAGAGTCTCCATTTAGAATAAAGCAGTTGTTCACCTTCTTTCCTAGAAAGAGTCAGTTATCCCCATTTTCCCTCTGTTACGACCGCTTGTGCTCACAGGCTATTTTCTTCATACGGTGCTTCCTGTTACAAATCCCAATTCATCCCAGGAGAATTGTGAATTTTTTTTTCACATAATAAAATTTAAATAAGGTGTGCAAAGTGGGTTTTAAACAAGTTTCCAGACAGGTATAAAACCTTATGGGGAGGAAACATCAGTAAGTACCTGTTATCAGCTAACACCTTGGTTGAAAGTCAGCAGCAAAGAGCAAAAGGACAACGTGGGTGATCTGTGGAAATGAAGAAGTTAAGCACACTTCACATATGGGATATTTTCATTTCCGCTATTGTGTATTTACATGTATTCCCTTAACAGCAGCTCTTCTTCAACATTACCAACTTCCCAAGCAAGCGCAAGCTACCCTGAACTTACCTACCTAAGGACAAAGAATAGCAGGGCTGGCTCGGCGCCTGTGGCTCAACGGGCTAAGGCACCAGCCACATACAGCAGAGCTGGTGGGTTCGAATCCAGCCCAGGCCCGCCAAACAACAATGACAGCTGCAACCAGAAAAAATGACCGAGAGTTGTGGCGGGTGCCTGTAGTCCCAGCTACTTGGGAGGCGGAGGCAGGAGGCTCACTTGAGCCCAGGAATTGGAAGTTGGTGTGAGGCCACAGCACTCTATCTGCATGACAGCTTGAAGCTCTGTCTAAAAAAAAAAAAAAAAAAAAAAAAAATGGCAGGGCTGAAAGCTAGGATTTCCACCTTCCAGGTCTTCATATAAATTGTAGGCAACTGTCAACAGGGTTTGACTTTGAGAGCAGGAGAAAATCCTCCGTGGCAACCCACTCCTAACCACTATCTTTCCCAGACAGAGAATCAGGAATAACAGTGCACCATTTAGCCCCTCTTGAAATATTACTATCACCAGGAAAAGTTGCCATGTGCAATTTAGTTAGGAATCTGAAATAAAACGTGATGAAAAGCAACTGAGAAGCGTGAGAAGAGGAACCAAGATTGGTTGAGCTCCTACAAAGTGCCGGGCATTGTGCTACTTTGTAAAATTGTTATGTTGAAATAGCCGCCGATGTATAGCCTATAGCTTGTATTATCCCATTTTTCAGGTAAGAAAATGGCAGAAAAGAGGTGAAAGAACTCGGCGAAGGTAACACAGTTAGAAGTGATGAAGACAGGGTGGCTCCTGTGGCTCAGCGAGTAGGGTGCCAGCCCCATATACTGAAGGTAGTGGGTTCAAGCCCAGCCTCGGCCGAACTGCAAAACAAAAAAAATAGCCAGGTGCTGTGGTGGGCGCCTGTAGTCCCAGCTACTCGGGAGGCTGAGGCAAGAGAATCGCTTAAGCCCAAGAGCTGGAGGTTGCTGTGAGCAGTGTGATGCCACGGCACTCTACCCAGGGCGATAAAGTGAGACTCTGTCTCTAC
>CAUYON010189434.1:0-25042 GCA_963573935.1 Arctocebus calabarensis | reverse complement strand
TGAGGGTGACATAGTGAGACTCTATGTGAGACCCTGATTTTTCAAAGTTTATGCCAGCCCCTAGTTTTTTTTTGAGACAGAGTTTCACTGTGTCGCCCTCAGTAGAGTGCCGTGTTGTCACAGTTCACAGAAACCTCAAACTCTTGGGCTTAAACGATTCTCTTGCCTCAGCCTCCCAAGTAGCTGGTACTACAGGCACCTGCCACAACGCCTGGCTATTATTGTTGTTTAGCTGAACTGGCCTGGGTTTGAACCTGCCAGCCTTGGTATATGAGGCTGGCACCATAACCACTGTGCTATGGGCACTGAGCCGATTCAAGAGGCTCTTAAAAAAATCATCTTGCCCTCCTACGTTTTCTTAGATGATACCAAACACCAAAGCCAGATGGAGTGGAATAGCTCATTGTACTAGTTGACAACTTTCACGATCAGGAAAGCCTCTCTGAAGTCTCTCAGATGACAGGAACATCTGAGGAACCCATCAGTCTGCTGGTCGGAGGGTAGCCAGGCTGTGAGCTAGCTCAGAACCTTTCAGATTCTCTGACTCTCGAATTCTGTCAAATCCTTCTTAGCCTTAGTGCTGGGGTAGGGAAGAATTCTCATCATGGAGTTCAATGTCCCAACACACATCCATCACCTCAGAAGGCCTGATTCAGTATGTTTAGAGTGGGACCTGGAATCTCTTTTTTGGATCTGGACCCCAGGTCATGTACAAGTAGAGTCATGGCAGATTGAGGAGTGGGCACCGACAATGGGAGAGGACAAGCCTGATGCCATCAACAGACACTAGGCGGCCCCTGGAAGCAATGGACAGGGCTCACATACAGTAATATGGCTAGAATTCCATGACAGTGTGGAGTAAGAAAAGCAGATGGCAGAATGGAATTTGTTCCGAGACATCCTTTGTGCAAAAATTGCACTTACGAGACAACACTGTATTACGAGATACTCACATGTTTAAAGACATAGATGGAACACATTACACTGGAAATTCGTGTCACTACGATGTCCTATGGAAACAGTGAGCAACGGGTTACATGCTTCACGTCTGCTATTGTTTCATGTCTATGGATGTGCAACTTCAGGATTTTTGGTTTCCATCCAAGAGTCATCTGTTCATAAATTATTTCCATATCTTAAAAAGTCTGTAAATATCTGATGAGTGTTATAACTCAGTAAAAATGCATGCATCTAAATAGCTTAAGTAAAAAAATGCAATTTAGAGGCACTGTCAGCACAGGGTGGAGAGTGGGCATTTTCAAATATAGCCAAAGGGAAGGATATTGCTTCTACAGAAGCACTGCTCTTACAGGAGGTCACCAGTGACACCACACCCGTTTCTTTACTTCTAAGTCTAAACCTTTCAAGTTGCAGAGATCACTTGCTTCTTAATTGGAAATTCAAGAGAAAAAAAGTCTTCATCATAAACTGAATTAAGCTGTGAGATACGTGGCAATCTCATAAATTAGCACTCTGAAAGAAAGAGTACTTAATTCAGCTCGTGGCTTTGCTCAGTCCCATTCTCCTTCCTTCCTAATTGCCTTTAGCCTTTTTTTTGTTATGCTGTTTATTGATTACTTACACATTCATATAAAATGAATGCATTCTCCCTGGTTAACTTCTACCTCTGCAAACTTCTATGCACTAATCAGTTTTCTAGAAAAGAGAAATGGTTACCACTTGTGCACCAGTCTCCACCTAGGAAATATGTATCTATATTTATATATCTATATCTCAATTCAAGGAACACCTAATTCAAGAAAAGGGCTGGCAATCTTCAGCTTGCAGATAAGCATTCATTTCAGAAATGCTGCACTCCCAAAACAACTTCCACAAGTAGGATTCACTTTGGTTTTGCCTGTGACCAGCAGAATTCATTCTACTTAGCCATTCTCACTTCATTTCGACAGCAGAGAACTACCACGCAATGGAAGCAAGTGTTGATAAAAAAAAAAAAATCTTAGAAACGGTGACTTTTGAGTGTTCACAATGAAAATGTTTGAGTTCCCTCTAGAGCAGTAGGATTTGTGGTCCTCAAAATGCCAATACAGGGGTGTTGAAATGCTTGATGATCTGCAAGCCATCACCCTAGGAGAAAATTAGCCCAAGACTTTCAGCAGAAGACTCCACTGGTATGCCCAGTAAAGTGTGCCATGAATGGGAACACCTCCCTGTGAAAGGTGTGGGGAGGTGTTGGAAATCTCCTTGTCTCCCTTTCACAGCTACTTCACACAGTGGTCAATTCCTTCCTGTTGGAAGGAATTGCTTCCATTGCTGTAGAAGCAATATCCTTCCCTTTGGCTATTTGGGAGTTATAGTTACTTGCCACTCACCATAGTTCCCCTATGAAATCTGAAGACGACTCTTCCTCCCTGTGAGCTTGGGTAAACATTACAGCATATAGAAGTCCTGAAATTGTTCAAGTTTTCCCCAAAGGCTTTCTTAGACCTTATTCTGAAGAAAAGATTTCTGCATGAGCCCACCAACTCTGACCTTTCACTTAATAGCTGGCAGAATTGTCCAAACCCAGATTAAAATAAATCCATTTGGATAGAGTTGTCCATTTCCCAAGGCTGCGGCATGTCTAGTGATGTAGTATATTAAAGAGCCAGACACCCCATTTATATGATGGCATTGAAATATCTGCTGATAATACTAAGACAAAGATGAGGAGTCATTCAAGCCTCTTTGTTCCTGAAGCACACACAGACCCACATGACCCAGTATCAAAAAGCTGTTAAACTGCACCTATGATCCGAAAACAAACCTGGAGGCATTTTATAGCTAAACAATTTTATTGGCTTTTTTTGTGAAATAAAAAACACACAAGAAACCACCATGGTTAAAGGCCATAATCAGCATAAACCAAATGAACCAGCCACTTGGTTACAGCAGCTGACAACACCACCAGTGGATATTATTGCTTATACCCCAAGTTCGTTTACATGTCCATGACATTTTGGCAAGATTACAATCACATGGGAGCTTTGGTTGTAGAACAATTCAACTATGACTACTCATTGAAAACTCAACTGCTACTATTTTATAGATGATAGGATACATGCCAAGTCTTCCAGAGTCCTGACATCTACCTTTTCATTCTGTCTCCTTTCTCCTTTCATTAATGATTTACAACCCTATCGAAAAAGGAAAAAAATGAAGGTGGATGCATTTACAGCTCTTCCTATGCCACTGCCTCCTCGTTTGTCATGAGAGGGTGATGCACTTCTGGGCCTCTTCAAAGCTCTTGTATCTAGTGTGTTTCCACTGCCAGTAATCAACATGCCCGTCTGTAATCTAGATAGATTTTTCAAATGCATACGGCTGTCAACATTGGGGTTTGGAGTCAACTATCTTTCTTCCATCGTTTCTGAAAAGCTAAACAAACAACAAAAAAGTAAAAACAAGAAACAGCCCTTAGCATCAGTAAGTTGACCTTCCCGCAGAATGAGCCCCATCCCCTGCTACACAATATCTTGTGGCAGGTGTGGATGGAGTCGTGGCCTGAAAATGCTCTGTGTGTGCATGCACGGTCACATTTTACTTTACAGAGAAGGAATGACTGACAGCTTCACCAGAACTCCCCTGCTCTACACTTTCTATTTTAAAACTGAAAACTCAGAATGACAAAGGGTCAGAACTAACTCACGATAGCACCATTTCCTAGACTCTTGGAATTAGATTCCTTTCTGTGTTGGAGAATGCAGGGACCCGGCCTCCAGCTTTGTGCTTTCACAGGCCCTGCTGAATTTCAGCAGGAGTGGGTTGTCTGCCTTGGCCTACTTCTGTAGCGACACAAAATTTTCCCTGGGAAGAGATAAAAATAGGGGTCTTACAAAGTGAAGTTGGCCACAGGTGAGAGACCTGAGGAAGCTTCTTTTCTGGTGGTGAGATGTGACAAGCCTGTAGATGGCGGGATGGAGTCCAGGGACTCTTGCCCATCTCAATTCAAGTCAGTGGAGAATTGCATGCAGAGGCATGGCAAGGTCAAGGATACTGACAGACACAAACCCTAACATGGCAATCCAAACACCGACGCACTAATGGTATCATATGTATTCTGGTCCACCAGTGAGTTTGCCCTGGGTAATGCTGGGATTGAAAAAGCCCTTTTGGTGATTATAAAGATTATCCTCTTGCATCTAGACATTTAAACAACAGAATATTTGATATCACTATATTTTACATGGCACATATAACCATATAATTATAGCACTTACACGGAAGATATTGTAAATAACACATTCTTGGAGGTGATTTGGTAATTATACCCATGTTATTTAGCAGGACAAAGATGAAACACTCTCCAACTTGCAGTTGGGACTTAAGTCCCAATTCTTCCCTTGGCAACAAAAGGATAACCCTCTAATTATGTAATAATGCTTGGTGTTCATGTGGGCAAAAGAGAATCACAGGGCGACTTTGTGGTCAATTTGTGGCCTGTAAAATAAAGTAATACATAGTATTTTCATTTCAACAAAATACAAGAGACCATATAAAAATATTTTCCAATTTGGAATCAGAAACATGAAAGTTGGATTTTTTTTTCTTTGTATAAAAAGAAACAAAATAACAGACTGAAGTTTATTAAGCCTCCTAACAAAAAAAAATATATATATATACATATTAGGTTAAGGAATGCAGTGAGAGAGTCAGCTTCCCTTTTTGTCCAGGCTCATTGATGGTGAGCTTGTGCTTTGATCCTAACAAAGATAAATGCACAAAAGTGGAGGCAGGTCAGTGCCTGAAACCTGAACTACACTGTTATCTCTAAGAAGAAGACTAATTTTACAGTAGTGCTTTTAGAAGTGGTGTTATCAGATTACTGATTTTTTCCCCCCGTCTTCCTCTTCAGGCGACTGCTGGAGATGAATTCCAAAAGCACCACTTTCGTCTTGAGTGATGTTTTTTCAGTGCAATATCTTCCTTCTCTCGTTCCCTTTTCACACGCTGGTAGTGGTCTTCTTCCTTTAGGTACCACACGGGAGGCCAGCGGTGCCGCTCAAAGTATTCCTGGTTGTCTGGTGAAGGAAAGACGCAGAGGATAATACCTGCTGTCACTACCTGTCTCCACCTGCACGGACTGGAGCTTCATACTGCTCAAGGAGCCTCTCAAGGCCTTGATGGACTGTGATTAGGAACATTTACAGAAGGTGACACTAAGGGGCTTTTTTTTTTTTTTTTTTTGAGATAGCATCTCACTCTGTCGCCCTGGGTAGAGTGCCCTGGTGTGTCATCATAGCTCACAACAACCTCAAACTTTTGGGCTCAAGCGATCCTCCTGCCTCAGCCTCCCGAGTAACTGGGACTAAAGGTGCCCACCATGACGCCCAGCTTGTTTTTCTATTTTTAGGAGAGACCAGGTCTCATTCTTGGTCAGGTTGGACTTGAACTGCTGAACTCAGGTAATTCGCCCACCTCTGCCTCCCAGTGTGAGGCACCATACCCGGCTGGGGACACTCAAGTGTTAAGAGGAAGAAAGAATCTCTTGCCTCTCTAATCATGCAGTTGGGCACAGAGAACCTGAGCCTTGGGCCACTTGTCTTCTGAGGCTGAGACTGCTGCTCCACCCTCTCCCTGGACAAGGGGACCCTACTAGTACAGCCTGCTGTGCACCTTGGCACCCTGAGCTCTAACTCTCCTGAGGCCTCAGGTGTGAAAGTCTCCAAAGAGAATTTGCAGCCTACAATTCCTAGTGTAGGAACTGACATTGTGACTGCCAGCCAGCCTCAAGGAATTGTCCATGAGCTGCTGGCTGCCCGTGTTCCCTCCCGGGGACACGGAAGGTGAAGGCTTCACCCAGCGGGGGAGACAACTGGATGCATGGGGTGGGATGAAGGGGGTTGTGTTCTTCCCATAGTCTCACCTGCAGACTTTGATTTGATTTCCTTGCGGAACTTGGAACAAACACTGTTGTAGTTGGTGCAGATGTGGTGCAAACACCAGGCGGCCAACTGGTGGGCATTGTGAAACTGCAGAAAAATAACCACAATGGGTTGGGTCAGACTGAACTTTCTAAAGTGTGGCCACAAAGAAATTGTAAGCCTTTATAGGGGTGAAAAGAAATTCAGGCCTGATATCATTAATTTAGTAGATCTCTTGTTTTGAACTTGCTGTTTTGACTTTGGGCATAGCTCGGAGCCCAGCCAATGTAGTGCTGGGCAACCCTTCCCTTTCCCACTGTGATTGGTGCACCAAAAATACTCACCATATCAGATCACCAGTTTAAAGTATGCCTTGCTCTCTTGCCCGCCCCTGCCACCATCACCTGGCCTGCTAGTAATAAATGACTGTGGCCTCTTGAAGGCCCCAGCCAACAGCAGACAGCAAGGATGTCATCTCTGTTTAAGGAAGCCTTGGCAACAGAATACTCCGTGTCACATGTCAGGGCTCAGCTTGCTGGGGCCAAAGATCTGAAAGAGGAGACTGCAGCATGTGTGACCAGGCTATACCTGTCCTTTGGTGACATACGAGGAGCAGCAGTCTGGGCAGGGTGGGCGGGATCCAAATGTCCCACCCTTCCTTTCTGAGCACTGCCCAGGAAGGTGGCAGCTGAAGTCACCGTAACTGAAGAAGACCTAAGGCTCGAAAATCAACAGTCAACTCCCTGCTCCTGCCCAGGTCTGGCAGGACTCTCCTGACCCCTCACCTGCCTGTGCCCATCTCCTGTTACCTGTTGCTCTTGACATTTCTCTGGTCAAGTGAAACCCTGGGACCTACCACGTGGCTCCTCTGTCCCCGCATCTCTATTGCAGAGGCCGAAGGAAAAGCCAAAGACTCAGGAAGCCACTCCAGAGACTCTGAGAATCACAATCTCGAATGTCAGAGACAGTTTTAATAGGTGCTTCTTCTAACTTCTTTTCTTTCTGTCTTCTTCCTTTTTTTTTCTTTAAGACCGTGTCACACTCTGTCTCCTGGGCTAAAGTGTGTAGTGGTGACATCACAGCTCACTGCCACCTCAAACTCCCGGGCTCAAGTGATTCTCCACCTCAGCTTCCTGAGTAGCTGGGACTACAGGTGCCTACTATCATGCCCAGATCTCTTTTTTTAACAATTTGTTTTGTATAGAGGGGGTCTAGCTGTAGTACTTAGGTTGATCTCGAATCCCTGGCCTCAGGTGATCCTGCCACCTTGGCCTCCCTAAGTACCATGATTACATGGCACCCGGCCTCAGCTCCTCTTGATGTTAGATTTCTCTCTGAAATCTGGGGCAGTGGTATGCCAGGTTGGCCTGTACTAGCTCGAGAGAACCAACTGTGACTCCCTATTCTGAGTTCAGTGACTTCCTGTTGTTACAAGTGGCTGTGGTGGGAGTATCTGCATCACGGAAATTGATCAGGGTCCCACCTGTCCCCACGCTAACAGTTAGACACTTGTCAGCACATCACTGGGCTAGGGTCTAACAGATGAGCTGAGACATGTGAGACTCTACCCTAAACTCTTCCTGCCAAGGGTTGCCAGGGATTAGTAGTACCATAATTCTGTTATTTTCTTGCGCGCGCATGTATGTGTGTGTGTGTGTGTGTGTGTGTGTGTGGTGGGGGCGGGGCACAAGGTAAGACACACAGAGCAAATAAATAGACAAGCTGCAAATCCCTGCCTCGAGTGGCCCAGCCCGGTGTGAGATTCTTGGTCATCCCAGTTGCTCCAAGGAGCAGTACTTAACTGGAGGAGCATCAGTCATAAACTGTCCCCAGGCCTGTTTCTAGAGACTCCAAGTTCCACGTGTGGACAGCCAGTTTTGATGGGGGTTTGCTGATTTCACTGTAATATGTGTCTGTTTCTCTCACTGGCTTAGGATTACCCCAGGGGTAGAGAACCGACCCTCATATGTACATGTCCTCTGCCTGGGGTGGTGCCAGGCACTTGTGGAGAAAGTAACAAATATTTGTTGAAGGTTAAGTCAGAACGTACAGGTTCCTGTGAGATTCTTTTCTTCCTCTCCCGCCTTTTGAACCTGAGCCGTCTCTCTATGGCCACAGTTGAAAGGTGCCAAGCAACACCTTCTATGTGCCACCTCCTCTCCCTCGATGGAGAAATACTGATTTAAACTACCCAAACTAGGACGCAGTAATCCACTTCTCTAACCTGGAGAGGGAACAAAGAAAGGCACACCCAGCCTGAAGAAAAGACTGAAGAATTCATTCTTAGTTCCCTCAGCGCATAAACTCATTGTTAATCAGTGGAGCCAGGGACTAGATAATTCCACAAATGTGCCCGCTTCGTAAGAGGATTTCCATTCTTTGGTGCTCTTTCTTAAACATTCTCTCCCTCTTGATTCTCAAAATAATGTGTAAGATGGGGAGGGTGTGATTTGCCTTCCCCATTTTTTTGGATGAGGAAATGGAGGTGCGGCTCTGTGCTCCGAGGAAGTCAGTCAGTGATGAAGCTGACACCGCATCCTGGACTTTCTCTGGAAGAACGGTGCAAGTGTGCATTGGGATCACGGAATTACAATCTCAGGACTCACAACTACGGACTTGAGAACACTCCAGAAGAGCTACGGTGAGATGGCCACTAACAGGGAGGCATTACAGGCCTTCAGGGAATTCTAGAAACTGTTACTGGCCAAATACATGTCTAAGAATTCAAAGGAGAGACAAAACCTCCCCTATCATGCCCTAACTGGTCCTCCTTGTGAAGCTGGTGCCTTAGGGGACAATGGGACCGGTGTGGGGGGAGGGGTCCTTGTTGTTTTTTCAAATGAAGCCCAGCAGGCTCAACAGTGCCCGAAATGTAAAACTCTCAGATCTTCTCGGTAGACACAGGGGGGCTCTGTGACTCAGTGGTGACATCTTTATTTAGACAGATGCAACAGTGGAATGTTTTATCAGCATTAAATGAACTGGTTGAGCACACTAAAAAGGTGAAAAGCAAACTGTTACGAACCTGGGCCAATTCCAGATAAGAGAGCACTTCCCCATCAATGCCCACGCCACTCATCGCGGCCTTGGTCAGCTCCTGAACGGCGTGCTGCTCTGGGGAGGAGAGGGGACAGGAGAGAGTTAAACCACACCCTGCAAGCCAGATATCCAGCCTGGAGGGGTTGCTCTGGAACTGCTTCAGAAGGAGGAAAACAGGGAACAGAGCTCTGGGCCTCCATGCACATGCATCCTGGGTTCTGACCGCTCTCAGTACTCAGAGTCCTGGTCTCCAGCCACCGTGTTCACATCTCTGGGGAGTCTTGCTTGTGCTTCTGAAATAGCCAGAATCTTCCCAACCTGCACTGTGCTGTCCAGGTCGGGAGCCACTAGCACATGGGACTACTTAAACTTAAATGAATCACAATTAAATCAGATTAAAAGTTTAATCCTTGGTCACGGGCTCCATTATAGTGGAACACAGATGTACAGCATTTCCATCTGTGCACAAAATTCTACCAGACAGTGTGGGTCTGGCCAGTCCAGCACCTTTCCTGGAATCCTCTAGATTCTGGACACCCTCCTGTTTGAGTTGCTCCACTCACATCGCTCCAATTCTGAATAACCTTTGACAGTTGAGTGACAGAGGAATAAGTCTATTTATGGCAGCGGTTCTCAACCTGTGGGGTCGCGACCCCTTTGTACCAATGAAAAACATCCTGCCTATCAGATATTTACATTACAATTCATAACAGTAGCAAAATTGCAGTTATGGAGTAGCATCGAAAATAATTTTATGGTTGGGGGTCACCACAACATGAGGAACTGTATGAAAGGGTCTTGGCACTAGGAAGGGTGAGAACCACTGGTTTGGGGGATTAGGTGACCCCACGTGTCTCTCAACAGCTGCAGATGCATGGCGTATTCTGGGGCGACCCTCAGTCAGAAGTACCCCAAAACCAGTGGGGAGAGCCAGTTCTGTCTGCACGCCCACGTCGGAGGCTTCCGAGCTGAATTTAAATTGTGGTCTGAGGCTGAGCTATCTCTTGCCTCCGTGCGGGCTGCCACCTGCCTCTGGGACAGACATGTGTGGGTACAGTCTCCGCTCAGCATTTTTAACTTTCTGGTGTTGATGTCATCTCCAGCTTGCATTTGTTCGTCTAATCCAGTGTATTGTCCAAATCAGGCCTACTTTCTGCTCTGGTTCCAATGTGCCTGCTCGTCAGAGTGTCCAGTCTGGTCAGTATGGTCTCTGAAACTGAATACTGGGCTTTGTAATTCCAAGTAACTGCAACATTCTTGACACGCACTTGACGCTGGCTTGCAAAGCGTTGTGGCCCCAGAAACTGACTTTTAAACGTCACGTCCTAAATGCTCTACACTAGATAGTACACTACACAAATCCTTAAAGGAATCATTTTAGGAAGATGGATATTACATACTCACAATAGTAATGGCAGCATTTAATAACCAAACTATATTTATATGTAGAATTCTGGAGTTCACATGAGAAGCTTTAGTTGGGTCAATTAAAGAAAAAAAACCTTTCATGGAGAAATTAATGCCATTGTTCGCATCAGTAGAGTGCCGTGGCGTCTCCCTGCTTCCAGAAACCTCCAACCCATGGGCTCAGGTGATTCTCTTGCCTCAGCCTCCCAGATAGCTGGGACTACAGCTGCCCACCACAACACCCAGCTATTGGCCGGGGCTGGGTTTGAACCCGCCACCCTCAGTATATGGGGCTGGCACACAGGTGTCACCCCAATGCCATTGTTTTTATTGCCAGACTTAATGTTTAAGCAAAAATGGTACTACTCTGAAATTGATCACAAACATTTTTGACAGATTTGGCTCCACATTACTTTTGATAATTAAAAAGAAAAACAAACAAATTTGTCCTGAAAGGGCAAATATTATAAAACCTAAGGCTAGTAAAATGGATTGGAACTCATATTTCTGAAAAAAGCAATTTGCCACTGTAGCCTCCTGGAGTTAGTATTTAAAAAGTTGTGCATTCACTTGGAGCTATGGCTTCAGGTATATTGGCTAAAAGTTACAAAAAAAATCGAATAAAGATTTTTTTTTTCCTTTCATCCAATCAGGGAAGAAGTAGGAAAAAGAGAGGACTTTGATTCCCAGGTGGCTGTGTGTAATAGAAACCTGGGGGACAAAGACACCAGTCTTTTTTGTAAAGACATTGCCAGAAAGTCAAGTGCAGACAGGACTGGTTGGTTTATTCCCATGTTCATCCCCTTTCATCAATTATTCAATAGCTATTTATTGAGAACCTAATACACCCAGGCGCTTTTCTACAGATGGGAGAAAGGCCAGTGAATAAAACAGGTGCTTTCTGTCTCTGCTTTCAGGGTTAATAGGAATCAACTAAATACAGCAATAAACACTGAGGCTGCAAATTAACACACCTTTGGTAAATGAAATGGAAGGTTTAAATTCAAGAAAACGGTATTATATTTAAGTGACTATTTTATCTAGACTTGTTTCAGCTTACCAACTGAACAAATCTAAAAATGACACGTAACATTTTGTGAAGTTAAGCCAAGTCTCCCTTTTTTCTCTTTCTCCCAAAATGAACTTGACAATGTCAGAACATTTTCTAAAATAGCTTCAAGAAAACCACTTACATAATGCTTACTACGCGCCAGACACTGTTCTAAGGATTTATATATATTCTAGCTCATTTAATCTTCATAACAACTCTATGGTACAATAATATCATCCCCATTTTAAAGGGAGAGAAGGCTGAGACAGAGCTAAGGTTAAGCAAGAAAAGGACAAAGTCACCTCGTCAGTAAAAGGTGGAGCTGGGATTTAAACCCAGACGATCTGGCTCTGTTGTGTATGCTCTTAACTCCTACGTCTTCTGCCTCTTTCTTAAAGATTGTGTCTGTGCACGTCTTATGGGGATAATCCTGACAAAGTAGTTTTATTCCAAATTCCAGGGAGCACAAATGATTCAGCAAGCACAGAGCGTCTGCCTCAAGGGCAGGGGTCATGAATTACTCATCTTCATGTGTGTGTCACCTGACAGAGCCTTCCACAAAGGCCGGCTGGAGAAATAACTTGTTGAATTGAATTGGGCTCTCTGACCCAATTTGATCTGTTCATATCATCCTGCATGAGACAGTACTATTTGGGGAGAGAAAAAAATAAATTTTTATTCCCTGGAAATCTTATTTTTATTTAAATGTGATTTTGATAAATATGACACAGTCGGATACTGTACAGCCCGGAGTCATCAGCCTTACCTGCAAGTGCAACCAAGTGTGGCAGGCAAAATCTGTTTGCCAAGGCAATTAATTCCAGTGGGTCCAGGTCCAAATTAGGTGACAACTGCTTGGTATAGAGATAATCCAATACTGCTTGCATCGATATCTTGTTTATGTTCGGGAGGTATACCTGAAATGTTATACAAAAAGCTCAATTCTGCTGAAGAAAGCAGGGAGTGGGCACATTTTCCATCTATGCTGCTTATAAATAAATCCCAACTGTGTGATTCTATATTGATGAGTCTCGGACACCTGCTTTGAGGCTGTGCATAGAAGTCATTCAGTATTTATGGCTTTCAACATAACGGTTTGATTTGCAGATGACAAAAGAGTGGAGCCGTCTGACAAAGCCTGATTTGGAATTTTTTAAATAGCTATTTGGACATATAAATCAGACAAATGGGCTAGAAATGTATGATGACATTAGGGGCCCTCCTTGCCAAGCACCTTATAATACTCTATTGTGGGGAAAGAAATCTCCTAGCAACGTGACAGGTGGGGAGAGAGAGCTGCAGACCACACTGTTACTGACAAATGATAGAATTCAGCTCTCTACGATGTCAGAACAGGATGAGCAACCGCCCTGGCTGCTGCAGTGACCTGTCACAGTGACCGGCTTTGTTTCGACGTTCTATCAGTATACGCTAGCATGATATATACACTACATTATTTTTTCCTCCATCCATAGAAATTCAGAACTACTGGCAGATTATTAGGTACTAGTAGATTCAAGGATCCAAAGGAACCCTTGCCTGGGGCATCTGGGGGAATATGATTATGGTGAACCGTGCCTGTAGCATTCCCCAGCCTCCATCCTGAGTACCTGTAGTTGTTGTCTATCTAAACGCACACTAGAGTTTGCCAGGGAGCCAGGGACTGCCTGGGAGGAGGAGTTCTGGATGGGTGGGCGTGAATCATGGAATGTATACTGCGTAGCACCTACTCTTTATTTTAGGTCTCTAACTTACTCCACAAGACGGGCCCTGGAGTATTACAGAATAGTACTGCTTGTGTTTACTGTTAGAATGCGGATGATTATAAAATTATCATTCAATAATAGAGGCACGCACCAGGCACTGAGCTAAGCTTTCCATATGCATCATCTAACTTGATTCTTGTATCTGCCACTGGAGGGAGAGATTATTATTTTGCCATTTTACAGACAAGGAACTTGATGTTCAGGGAGGTTAAGTAGGTCTGTGTTCAAGGTCACAGAGCTAGTAAGTAGTGACTGGTATATAAACACAGGAAGGGCCAGGGTGGTGGCTACACCTGTAATTCTAGCTCTCTGGGAAGCCACAGCAGAAGGACTGCTTGAGTGCCGAAGTTTGAGATCAGCCTGAGCAAGAGAGAGACCCAATCTCAAAAAACCCCAAATAAGCCAACTCCTCCCGGCCAAAAAATCAAGAAACCAGGGACTATTATGCTGAAATCTATGTTCAGAATTGCTGCACGGTATTGAAAATTCTTAATGCCAAGGAAGGAAAGGTTTGGGATACAGAGCAACAAAGCACCATATTTTACTAGCACGGTTTTTAAAAATTGGGTTTCTAATTCAAAAGGGTGAACAGTTATAACTTCTTAATTCTGATACTCAATAAAAATAAACTTCTATAAAACATATAAAGATATACATCTATATATTATAAATGGTACATCTATACATTTACATGATTATATTTATTTATTTATTTATTTATTGCAATTTTGGGGCGGGGCTGGATTCAAACTTGCCACCGCTGGCATATGGGGCCGGCGCCCTACTCCTTTGAGCCACAGGTGCCGCCTACGATTTCATCTCTATATTATAAATGGTACATCTATATATTTACATGATTATATTTAAATATCATATGATTACATCTCTATATTATATATGATTGCATCCCCTCTCTACACACACACACACACACACACGAATACCATCATCCCTCCATATCCCTGGGTTACACATCTGTGGATTCAACCAACCATGGATCAAAAATATTTAGGAAAAAACTGGTTGATTGTGTCTGTATTGAATATGTACAGAATTTTTTTTTGCTCATTATTCTCTAAACAATACAGTGTAACAACTACATACATAGCATTTGCAATGTATTAGGTATTAAAAGTAATCTGTAGGTGATTTTAAAGTGTATAGGAGGATGTGTGTAAGTTATATGCAAAACCAATGCCATTTTATACAAGAAACTTGAGCATCTGTGGCTTTTGGTATCCCAGAGGGGTCCTGGAACCACTCCCTCATACATATCAAGGGACGACTAAGTGTGTGTGTGTGTGTGTGCGTGAGATACACACATACACACATATAGAATCCATACAATAACTCCATACTCTATAGGAGGCTCATGGCTTATGCATTCTAGTGGTGTGGCTCCAAAATTGTTTAAGTTATAGCAACCTTCTCTATGAATCTCCAGTGCAGCCTCCAGCTACCTCCGAGAGGGAGCATCTTTTTATATGAGTAAGCCCATCCCGTTTTTTTTTTTTTTAAATTAAATCATAGCTGTGTACATTAGTGCAATCAAGGGGCACAATGTGCTGGTTTCATATACAATCTGAAATGTTTTCATCAAACTGTTTAACATACCCTTCCATGAGTAAGCCCATCCCTTAATGCAACATAGGGAGAGGCCAAGAACAATTCCTAAAAGAATATTAAGAAGCTTGCTCTTCCCCCACCCTCAGACAGAGTTGGTGAACACAACAATCACGATTCCATGAATAAGCCACGGGGTTATTAACATCGCTGATCTGACAAGCAAGAGCTTTTCAACTTTCTACCACTACCTTCTACAACAGATAGAACTTGATGAGTAGAAATTATTACTGCTCTTATTTTAAAATATAGAAGCTGTTGTACATGTACATACAGATGTTAAAAATGTTATTCTTCCTTTCAATCAGCTGTATCTCTATATGAATAACTACCTCCTATTCAAGCGACTCTGACACTGTTATATTTGTGTGTATGCTTACATATGTATGTGCCTATAGGTACTTGGATGTATCTTATACCATGTACAAATAAATTTATTAACAGATACACACGCATTTCTGTGTGTATGAATACATGGTAAAATTTCATTGCTTTAGGATGATGTTGGATTAGTACAATTTTCTAGATAATTGAAAATTAATTGAGTGGTGAAACAAATTTGAACCATTTTGATAGAGAAAGTACCCACATTTTACGAAGCGCTAAGTGCTAGAAATGTTAGTGATTGTTGCTATAAGAAATCCCAGAGCTTCCTGCGATGAATTCTACTCTGTCAGAGATAGGGCTGTCACTGCTTCTGAGACCACCACCACGAAGGACTGGGCCAGAGTGTGGGGCAGGCCCAGGGATGCATCAGTACAATGCTGTGTGACCTTTGATAAATCACTCACCCTCTCCTACCTTCATTTTCTCCATGTTTTGTATGGGACAAATGTGGAATAGGGGCTATCTAAAGATTTTTCTTCCTCACAGAGATTCTGGGTTTTGAAGAGCTTCAGAATGCCTTGGCATTTTTTGGCAAGAATGTGTTCTAAATCATTGCTTCAAGAAAAAAAAATGCCTGCTAGAAATATAAACAACAAAATTGACATCCTAAATTAAAAAAAAAAAAAAAAGGTTATATCTGGCAGCAGGAGATGACGGAGCCCAGGGAACAGCCCTGCCCCAATACTCCCAACGTCCTCAAAGTGTTCTGACGTTTGTAATCACCCAGGAGCTGCTGTTTCCCTTTCACTGAACGTTTTTTGAAGTGATGGATCTTTTTTGGCAAATAATGTTAGGGACTCTTATATATAACTGTCAAATAAGAACAAACTAAAAACACTTTCAGAATATGAATTTTTTTCCTCATGGATGATTTTTTTAAAAAAGGTATGATTTCAACAATTGTAATTAATCGTATAGCCACAAAGAGACCTTTTTGTAGCACTTAAAAAAAACAATATAAATGAAGATACAGAAGAAATGGAATAAAAATTTTGCATCTTACCTGCTGGAAATAGCTTTAAAAAACTAGAGAAATGAAAGAGAATATAATGCTACCTTAAACAATGTCCCACATTCCAGTTTAGTTGGTTTAAAAATTGTAATTGTGAAGATTAGCTCAGTCTATTAGGCTTGTAATTAGAAATGGTCTTACAGAGAATGAGAGAGTATTCTAGATCCGAAGCATTGCTTACTATAACCCGGGCATGCATTTTTAATGAACCACTTGCTGAGTACCTCTGGGGAGAGAATTATGCTTACTGCTCCATTAAAAGTTATGAGAAAAAATGTAAGTAAAATACAGTATCTTCTTAAATATTAAATGACAAAGAAGTTAAAGTAAAAATCAACGGACGTGAACATATTTTGTTCTTTTCTGAATATGCACTGAAAGTCAGACTTTCAGATTTTCCTGAGATAATTCAAGGTGGCAAAGGCAAATTCCAAGCATGAACATGAACCTAGGTCAAGTATTTAACTGAGCGCCTCATCCTTACACCTATAACTCCCTCTATCATACTTTCCTTTCTTAGAAAGGGACCTGGGAACTTTTTAACTCAGGGCTTTGGGCAGGGGGAAGAAGAGACTTTTGACCCCTTATGGAAAGAATTTAATAAGAATCCTTCAGAGTAACAATTGCTGTTATTTATTGAGCATTTCTCTGTGCTCAGCATCAAATTCAATGCTTTACACATGTACTTTCATAAGCCTTCTCGGCCCTTTGAAGAAGGTTCTCTTGTTATCTGTATTTGATAGATTTTAAAGAGAGGGTCAGCCACTTGCCCAAGGTCAGGTGGAGACTTGAGTTCATAACCACTCTACTGTGGTCTACATGGGAAATAAAGAGAAGGGACAGCAAAGGGCGGAATGTCAGCAGCTCATGGCATTCTTAATATACCAGCTAAAGGAATTTTGGTAGAGACCTTCAGTTGCTTGGCGCCATGGTCTTTGTCTTTTGGGCTGGTGTGAATACATACATACCCAACGGCCTCAGGTGCATTCTGAGCCAAGGGACTTAGTCTCTCCAGGAGGGTGTGTAAACAGGTGGCCGCCTCCAGGAGAGGCTAGGACACGATCATAAGATCATACTCTGGGGCATTCACATTCACTGCCAAGTTTTTGTTTTGGTCACCTCTACTGCACATGTTAATCTGGAGACGATTACAGTCCATTCTGGGAAGGGATAAAGAGGATTAGCATCCATGAGGTCAGCTCTGACAGTGTCCCTTTGTGCCTGGGTTCCTGACCTCGATCAACTTGCCCCTGCTCAGTTAATAGCAGGCCCTCTGCCGCACAGTCAGCACCGTACTGCAATAAGCTGGGCCCCTGAGGGAACCAGCCCTCAGCCCTCTCCAGAGATCACCGAAGTTGGCAAAACCCCAGCTGGATGAGGGTTTACAAACCAGTGGCAACCCCTAGTTTTTCTTGAGGTAAGAGGGAAAGAATACTATCACCACCAATAACCATCAAAATGAGACCAGTGGCAGGGACCTTTTAATGGTTATGAGGCTCTTTGCCAGTATTGAATCTTATGCCTCATACCACCACTATGGGGAATTATTGCATTTTCCAGATGGAGCTCAGAAAGGTTAAGTCACTTTCCCAAAGTCGCACAGTTTGTAACAGGGGGAGTAGTGACTTAAACCCTATAGCCACTTAACTAGGGGAGGCGGCCCCTAAGATGCGGGTCTTCTTAGTAACAACAGCTCCAAGACACCTTTGACCTCACAGGAGAGATTTTGATTAGTTACAGGTGAGGACCTGGTTCATAAAGGCTGGTAAACAACAGAAGTCACAGGGATAATATTCTAATGTCTTCTCCAAGAGCCCCCAAGAGCCCTAAACTGGTCGATTTTTAGGAGCAGCTGCAGTTTGTTCTGGAAGCAGGAGAGCGGCCTAGTGACCTTTTCAGCCCTAGCTATCCCAGGCTTGTGATTCTAGGATTCTGTTTCCCTACTTAGGGATGCAAATGTGAGCTCCTGGGTCACAATGGGAGTGCTCAGGTTTCCCGTGTGAGTGTGAGCGCCCCTTTTGAAAAGTTAGCTATTGTGTTCTGTATTTCTTTTAGAAGTTTGGAGAGATGTTGAGATAAGCAAAACAAGCCCCTTAGAGCAATAAACTTCATGGGGTGTTCCCATCGTTAAAAAAAAAAGATGTTAAAAAATACTTGTAAAACTCAACAAAATTGCTTGTTTACTCCTAAAGTTAGAAATGCCTGAATGGATTCCCCCACCTTTCCAACAGAGTTTGTGAACCGATAAAGAGATAGGCCTCACCCCCACATTCACTGCAGCACCATCCACAATAGTCAAAATCGGAAACAAGTTGTTCAGTAGTTACCGACAATGCATATTTCAAAATAACTAAAAAAGAGGATTTTAAAGGTCTTCCTTACAAAGAAATGGTAAATATTTCAGGTGATGAATAAGCTCATTAGCTTGATTTGTTCATGTCACAATGTATACGTGTTATGGGGTACGTGTTTTACCCCATAAATATGTAATTATTATTCATCAGTTAAAAATAAAACTTAAACAAACATAAAGATACAGCATTTCCAAGATAAGGTTTGCTTTGTCCGAGAATACCCCTCTACTGGAGACAGAACCAGCGGCTGACAAGCGGGCCTGCCACTTCCCCTGGACCTCCGTGCGTCCAGAGGCTTGTTCGGACCGTAGTCATCTGCCCTCTTACTGTCCCCTACGGTTAACCAAGTCTCACACCCCCTCAACGTGGGCGGAGTGGTCAGGGCAGAGCCTCAGAGTGCTGTGGCGCGCGGCGACCTCACAGACAATCTCGTGCATCCCTCACCTTGCAGACGAGGAGCCTGAGGCACAAGGATGTGGCTTCTTAAGGTCTCCTGTCTGGTTAGAGGCAGAGCTGAGCCCAAGACTTACGTGACCGAAGGACCCTTTCCACTTTCCCGGACTACGGGCAGAGAAGCGCCTCCTCTGACACATGATTTTGATACTACCTGGCCGGTGCCATTGGTCTTCACGGAGGACAGCGGTGAGGAGGCTGCGCTGCCCCAGACGCACGCAGGGCTCCCACACAGTGACCATGAGCAGTGGCTCCTCCCAGTTGCACGACTGAGAAAAGGGTGACCCAGCACTGAAGCACGGCTTCTCAGGAACTGGTTCACAGAAGCAGTGCAAGAACCGAAGTCCTGTGGTTAATGAAACGCTGGAGACACATCCACACGCGTGCGCACTCGCACAGAGCTGGGAGCGGGCTTTCTGGAAGGCACTTACCTCACTGTTGGCGCTTTCCACAAATGAGCCCCCAAACATGGCGGCCATCCATTCGCAGCTACAGATCAGCAGTGGCTTGTGGGCACTGATGGCGCCATCGTCCAGCTTAAATGTCACGTCTGTCAAAGGATTGAGAGCTGTGAGCCAGCTTCACCGAGACCTTCGACCAAGGCTTGCTCCAAAGTGTCGGTCAACCTCGCCTCTTACTCTCTCCTGGACGTCTTTACTCTCGGGTTTGATGTCAGTCCTCATCTTTGGCACACCCAACTCCCGAACTAAGGAGTAAGCCTTTATGGTTACACCTAAGGTCACCCCACAAATTCTCTGAACCAGAAAGTGACAGAAAGGAGAGGAGTATTTTCTCCTCCTCCTCTTCATGAAAATCTTAAACATATGCCACAGTGGAA
The DNA here is from genome assembly GCA_963573935.1 of Arctocebus calabarensis. Classification (NCBI taxonomy): domain Eukaryota; kingdom Metazoa; phylum Chordata; class Mammalia; order Primates; family Lorisidae; genus Arctocebus; species Arctocebus calabarensis. Next base: position 5,248 of record CAUYON010189434.1, on the reverse strand, counting down.
ATAAGTACAATGGTAACAAGGGTAACAATTTATCCATTGTTAACCTTTTGCTATGTTTGCTTTAGCTGTTTGTGTATTTCTATATATTTTTATGTATGTGTATATAATTTTAACAGACAGCATGGCACTTCACTCCTTTTCACTCCTACTTTATCATGAATTCTCTAAAAATAAAGAACATTTACCTAAATAACCATAGCGTTATTATACTGAAGAAAATAAAAAATTCCCCGACCATCATCTACTATGTAATTCGTGTTCAGATTTCTCCAATTCTCCCCGAGTTGGATTTCATAGATTTTTTTTTTTTAACCTCTAACTGAGGCTCCAAACTTGCATTTGGTTATTATGTGTCTGTAGTAACAAGTGGGTGATTTAATTGACTTGATTTAAAGTCTCTTGTTTAATTTACAGTAGGCTTTTAACATATTCTTTTCATTAACTTTCAGCTTCTGTACCATGATGGCCAGGGCTTGGAGTAAGTATCACTCATAAGCTTTCGAATTCATGAATAGATTCTGTGGCCATAAGTATGTAGTTCCATGGCAGGGATTATAAAAGGTAGAAACAAAAACAGACTCATCCATATAAGTAGAAGCCAGGAAGTCAACTTACAATGAAATACATACCCACCCAAGCACATACCCACTCAGAGGACAGTTTCAGAGCCAAAATAGTCCGAGTGTATAGAACAGTACTAGGGTGGGTCAGGAACCCACGGCAGACGCAGGCCACCAGTGTGCCTTGGTTGGTGTGGAAGGCCATTCTGGGCACACACAGCGAAGTTACCAAAGGCAAAGGAGGGGCAAGAAAACTACAGAATGGGCAGAAAAGCAGAGGGGATGGAAATAGATGAGCCATGCCTTGTGGGAGTGTGGAGGGCCACCATAACTGCCTTGAAGACATCAGCTGGCTCAGGACCTGGGGTCACTGATTTTTGTCATGGGTAAGAGCTGAAGGGCCAGTGGATTAGAGAACTGGTCAGAGAACGGATCCCACAGGCAAAGTGTGAGCCACAAGCCCTCTGGAGATGGACTCGGACATGCTGCATCTATTCTTTGGAAGCAGCATATGATGGTTTAGGGAATGGGTTTAGGGGGGCAAAGAAGCTTGGGTTCGACCACTGGCACTACTGTTTCTTACCTAAAGACCACTGACAAGTTACCTAAGCTCTCTGTTCCTCGGTTTTCCCATCTGGAAAATGGTATTTAACCCTTAAGTGTGACGAGAACAAAATCAGTTCCTACCTCCGGCTTAGAAAGGTACACAGGAAAACTCACGATGCTAGCTGTGGTTATCCTTTCCCTGCTTGTGTCTGGCTAATGTTAAATAAAACCAGTTGACGTTATCGATGGCTCTGACCCGCGGTCCACTCACCCGAGAACGTCCCCTTGCTGAGACACTCTTTGATCCGATTGGCCTTCCTGACATGAAAGGCTTTTGTAATCTCCTGGTTCATGAAGGCTTCCTTGTTCATGATGTTTTCCACCATCATCCTCAAATCGAACATCTCTAGAACTTCTGCGATCTGAGCCAGGCCCACCAAATCCTTTTCCTTTTCATCGAGTTGTCCTGTGTAAAGAAATCGGAGCAGAGTCCGGAAAGGGCCTGGCTGGACCGAGGAGTCCATCCTGACCACCGTCATGGGGCCCGCGCGCTTCGAGACGGGGTTGACTTGCATTTCCTTGTACATGCCGACAAAACCCTTACTCCAGCCTGACAGCGTCTGCGACTCGGGAGCCAAGCCCTCGGCTTCCAGCCCCACCATCTCTAGGGGGGTCCTGCTGGAGGGCTCCCCTGGCTGGGTCTGCGGTGTCCTCAGGGGGCCTTCCTCCTCACCCTCGCCCGAATCAACACTCAATGTCCGCCCCTGGAAATCCCTACTCTGCCTCTCATTCTCACAAGCTCCTTCACCCCAACTTGGGGATTCTTCACATTCCATTAGAAACAGATCATAAAATTTGGAAGAAGAGGTAGCAAGGTAAATTCGATGTGCAAAGATGTGCTCCTGGTCCTGAAGGACGAACAGGACGTCGGCGCACAGAGGATTGTCCAGTAAACAGGCAGCTTCATTTGTCCCTGTGGAAGGACACGCTGGAATTTTGATGACCGGTGGGGGGGCTTTTGGAGGTAGGAAGGGTGCCTGAAGTAAAGGTTTCTGGACTTTCTTTAAGTGGGATTTCCAGAACTGCAGGTGGCGGCGGGAAATCAGGGCTGCCCGGATCGCATTGTCAAACACATCCTTGATTCCAAACTGGTCAAACACACTTGTTTCATAGTAAGGAATGCCAAGTTCCTTTGCAACCTCTCGGCCTTTTTCTGGGGGCAAAATATCCCCTCTCTTTATGGGCCTGAAACAGAATATATACAAAATTATAACCAGCCTTACTTTAGGAAAAAAATGGTAACCAGGATCTGTCGAAGCATCTAATCAAAGTATACATTTCAAATCCTATTCAGGCTTTTACTTAATTAAGCCTTTCGAAAAATCTACTACAATTCTCAAGTCTTTTTTCAAATGTAAAGGAATTATGTTTGTAGGGAAAAATTCTTTCAAATATTTCAGATTCAGTGCAAAGTTATTTTATATATGATTCGTGAAACATTCTTGTAAATACTCCATATTTTTATATTACTGTAAATGGAATTGTATTTTACATTTTATTTTCCAATTATTCATTTCTTAGTGCATACAAATATATTTTGGAGCATTGATCTTTTATCCTGTGGTCATGCTAAATTAATATATTAGTTTTGATGGCTTTTTTGTAGATTCTGTAGGACTTTTCATTTATACATAACCATGACATGTGTAAATAGGGACAATTTTACTTCTTCAATAAAGAACACTTTCAGTAGTAATCATGGTAACTGACGTATTGGTGAGTTACTAGCTGCACTGACCTTAGGTAGTTACTAGCTTCTCCCACCTGTAAAATAGGAATAAGGAATACCTGTATCTTAAAGGACTAGTACAAGGTTTAAATGAGGAAATAGGCTGGGAGCGTAATACTTGGGCCACAGTAAGTGCTTGATTATTGTTAGCTTTTATCATCATTATCACCATCATCATCATCTTCAACTTCATTACCTTATGCTTTGATTTTCATTTTAGTACTTTAAAATGAATTCATATACTTTTTTTTCATTTGAGCATCACAAGAACCCCATGAGGTATGATTATTATCATCATCATCATCATGATTGTTGTTATTTTGAGACAGAGTCTTATTATGTCGCTCTCAGTAGAGTGCTGTCATAGCCCACAGAAACCTTGGGCTTAAGCGATTCTCTTGCCTCAGCCTCCCAAGTAGCTGGGACTACAGGTGCCTGCCACAACGCCCAGCTATTTTCTTGTTGCAGTTGTCACTGTTGTTTAGCTGGCCCGAGCCAGGCTCAAGCCCACAAGCCTCGGTGCATGTGGCTGGCACCAAAACCACTGTTCTACGGATGCCAAGCCCCATGAGTATTATTTTTGTTCTATATTTTGAGGATCCTGAGGCAGCAGATTTTTAAGGGTTTGTCTGAGGTCACCCCTGTAAGTCACTGAGAGACCTTTAGTCCAGACTTTCCCCCTCCTAGTTAACAGTCCCCATCCTACCGCTTATTAGGTATCCTTTATAGAATTCGTCAATTCCCTTTCAGTTTACCGTTTCTGGTTTCTTTCCCTCCTGCATCAGACCACCACCATCTTTTGCTGGTCTGGTGCCTTAGCTGCTTCTTTTTTTTTCAGACAGAGTCTCACCGTGTCACCCTGGGTAGAATGCCGTAACATCACAGCTCACAGCAACCTCAAACTCTTGGGCTTAAGTGCTTCTCTCGCCTCAGCCTCCCAAGTAGCTGGGACTACAGGCATCCACCACAATGCCTGGCTATTTTGTTGTTGTCATTGTTGTTTAGCCAGCCTGGGCCGGATTTGAACCCACCAGCCCCGGTGCATGTGGCCCAGTGCCCTAACCACTGAGTTATGGATGCTGAGCCATGCCGTAGCTTCTTAACTGCTCTTTCATCACACTCCCCACATTTTATTCTACAGTCCTCCTTGCTGCCAGAAAAGTCCCTGTATAACACAAATATGTGTTGGTGGCAATTCTGTTTTAACAACCTCTGATTCCACAGAGCCCATGGAATAAAGAGCATGCTCTTTAGGCCAGCACACAGGCCCATTTACAGACTCATGAACCCAGAGAGGCCAAATCTTTGGAAGCAGCAAAAGCAGTATAGTGCTGCGGCTATGGCATAACCACGGTAAAGGAACAGGTGGATTCCAGGACATGGGCCGGGTGTGATTTGTTGTTACACTCTTCACAAGCACATGTTCGATTCTGAGACATTTTCCCCGGAATTGATCTTAAAGAGATGGCCTTCAACTACAAAGGTGTATATTATGACAGGCACTGGTCTCAGAAGAAAAAAGATGACACTGGACAGAATTTGGATTTAAAGATTCGGATGCAAAAGAGGGAAAATTACAGGGTGTGATGGCAAACATGGAAGAAGAGTGCGGTGAAGAAGGTTTAATTCCCAGGCTTCCTCCTGTGAGCAACTGTGTGCATTTTTCTCAGGACTGATTTGCCATCGACCAACTGATAAAATCCTTTAGGGCTCAGTTCAAGCACCATCTCCTTCATAAAATCATCTCAGAATGGCTCTCTAGAAGGGACTATCCCTTCCACTTCCTCTTCCAGTCCTCCGCACTCCCACGGTTGTGGGACCTGGCTGTCTTAACCTGTTCTTTGACGCAGAAAGCTCCTGAGGCCAGGGCAGTCTCTTGTTCACTGTGAGTTTTCTTCCCCCCCACCCCACCGTGTGGCTCCTAATATTCAACTCCTAGTCTACACATTTGCGAATAGAAGGAGTGTGAATACTGAACATAAAATGCTTCTAGAAATCTCATGCAAAATGTATATAGAACACCAGAAATTGTCTCAAGAACGTACCAGTTGCTCTTCCTGTGAGAGTGTAAAAAGTCCTATAAATATACAATTTTGTAATAGGCCTACGAGGCAAACGTCAAAGGAAAGTAGGTATTAGTTCTGAATTTTTTGTGGAAAGCTATGCTCTCCAGCCAAAAATGTCAACATAAAAACCATATAAAATTATCTTTTTTTTTTTCTTTTTTTTTGTAGAGACAGAGTCTCACTTTATCGCCCTGGGTAGAGTGCCGTGGCGTCACACTGCTCACAGCAACCTCCAGCTCTTGGGCTTAAGCGATTCTCTTGCCTCAGCCTCCCTAGTAGCTGGGACT
>CAUYON010189433.1:0-11037 GCA_963573935.1 Arctocebus calabarensis | reverse complement strand
CTGTGGGGTTAGAAATCCCCACATGTATGTCTCATGTACTTCTCATTTGAGTAAGCCACTAATGGGTTAAACTGGCTTTTGCCTTTACAGAAAAAGCAATAGATTTGGGCAACCCTGAGGCAAACACAAAGACTGTTTTCTGGTCATCTGGGAACAGATACTTTGAAGTTTTTGCAGCCATTGTCTCCTAGGTTCTTGCCTGTAGGCTTGGTCCAGAGGTTGACAAAATGTCTTTACATTTTGTCAAATGCCTCAAGATCTTAGCACTGTGAAGAAACAAAGTCAAAGACCCATTTAAGGATAACTTGTTAAGTACGTGAGGAAATAGTTCTCCTACAGTTCTGTCTCTCTCTTATTTTTATGTAGATTTTTTAAGACCTAAAAGTAAAAGAGTATTGTGCTGTTTTCTGGGACGGGATATCTGCCACTTAAGTTTAAAGTCAAATAATGAGTATTGTAAATCACAGATTTAAGTGTGCACATGACTGCAAAAGGATATAAGGTAGTGAGAAATAAAGTTAAGGAATTATTTGCCACAAAAAGAGCTCGTAGCCTGTTTCTTGCGCTTCTGAACATTGCATTGTGGACATACACCTGAGGCAAAGCTATAGCCCCTCGTGTCTCTGGTCACGCAACATTATCACTGTCAGAGTCTCTGAACTCTGACTTCTTGAGGATGTAGTGGTTGCTTGGAATAGGCTTGGGTATATGTAGTAAGAACACAGTTTTTTTGAGATACTACAACTCCAACTGCACAGAAATTCTTGAATCTGGTTGACATTTTGAAAGCCATATTTTTAGTACACAGCAGGTCTCAGTTCTTACAATTATACTCAGCATTTACATAGTGCTTTTATAATTCGCAAAGTGCTTTCACACACAGAATTTCATTTGGTCCTTACCTTCAGTGCCTGGATAAACAAAACTCTTCTCAGAGTTGTGTACACTTGCCTTCAGTTTCTTTCTCCTCACTGTTAACTCGCCTCAGTTGAGCTTCCAGGCCCTCCAGTCTGTTAACCGGTGTTAACATTCCCATAAAAGGAAGCTCAACTGGAAGCACTCCCATAAAAGGCCAATATGTTGCTAGATCAAGTGATCAATTCTCAGCCTTCTTATCTTACTTGGCATTAAGTAATTTGACACAGTTGATCACTCTCTCTTCTTGGACATTCTTTCTTCATTTGGCTTCAAGGACATCACACTTGCATGGTTTTCCTCCAACCTTACAGGCAGCTCTCATCATCTCCTTGGCTGTTAGCTCCACATCTTCCTCATATTTAATCCTGGAGCCTCCCAGATCGCAGACCTCTGATGTCTTTTCTTTTTTATCGATATACTCACTTCATTGGTGATTATATCATCAATAAGCTAACAATGCCTAAGTATTTATCATGAGCCTACATTTCTCCTCTTAATTCTGGACTCCTATATTTAAGTATCTATACACCATTGCTACCTAGCTGTCTTAAACATATCTCCAGCTTCATATTCCCAACCTGAGCCCCCAGGCTTGCTCTCTAAACATGCTCCTTCTGTGATCTCCATTTCAGTGAATGCCAACTTCATCCTTCCATTTGCTCAAAGGAAAGACCTCAGAGTCAGGCTTGGGTCCTCCCCTTTTTTCGCAGCTCAGAGCAAATGTTTCCTTCTTTAACATCATGTTTCATCTCCATTGTCTCATCATTTCCTCTGCTATCACCCTGGTCTGAACCCTCATCACCTCTTGTCTGGGTTATCTCAGACATCTCCATATGGGTTTCCCATTTCTGCTCTTGCTCAGCATGGTCTGACCTCAACAGAGCTGTCAGGCTGGTCCTGTTAAAATACAAACCAGGTCATGTTGTCATATTGCCTTTCTACTCAAACAGCTCCCACTTACCTAGAGGAAGACCAGAATCTGTCTAGTGACCCAGAAAGTCCTATGCAATTGTGGCACTTCCCTGACCCAGACTTGCTCTCTCTCTTCTCATTTCACGTCAGCCACACTGGCCTCCTTGTGCTCTCATTCAATTCCAGGTGGCATGCCTGCTTGGGACTTTGCATTGGCTAGTCCCTGGAATGCCCTCTCTTCAGAGAGCCTCATGTCTTTTTCCCTTATCTGCTTTACATCTTTTACTGAAATGTCTTCTGCCCACCAACATTTTTCCTGACCAGCTAACTTAAACATGCAAACCCTGCCCCCTACCTTTCCCTTTGCTACTTGATTATATTCTCCATGGTATTTAACACCGGTTAGCATATTATATACTTATTTACATTTTGGGTACTTTTCCCTTTAAAAAAAATTTCAAATTAATATGAGGGTACATATGATTAAGTTACATAGTTTGCTTTAAAGTCCGAGTTGTATCCTTCACCCAGGAAATGTGCCCTATACCCATATAATGTACCCATTGGGTGGGAACTCATTCAATTCCTTCTCCCCCAACTTGGATTTAATTGAGTTTTTCCCCCCATGTGAGCATGTAGTTGTTAATCTACTAGTTCCAATTTAGTACTAGGTACATGTGATGCTTGTTTTTCTAATCTTATGATAGTTTGCTTAGGAGAATGTTCTTCAAACACATCCAGGTTGTTATAAAAGATACAACGTCTCCATCTTTTTAATTGATGAATAGTATTCCATGGTATACATATACCACAGTTTATTCCATTCATGTATTGAAGGGCACTAGGCTTGTTTCCATATCTTGCAATTGTGAATTGTGCGGCTGTAAACATTCACGTGCAAATGTCTTTATGGTAAAGTGATTTTTTTTTTCCTTTTAGGTAGATACCTAGTAATGAGATTGCAGGATCAAATGGTAGATCTACTTTTAGTTCTTTGAGGAATCTCCATTTTTTTCCCATAGAGGCTGTACTAGTTTGCAGTTCCACCAACAGTATATGAATGTTCCCTTTGATTACTATAGACTTGTAGTAGAACCTCAAGTCTGGTAAAGTGGTGCCTCCAGATTTGTCCTTATTTCATAGAAGTGCATTGACTATTTGTGGTTTCTTCTGGTTCCACCTGAAACATAGAACTGTTTATTCAACATCTTCAAAGTATGATGGTATTTTATTGGGGATCACGTTAAATATGTAGATTCCTTTGAGTAGTATAGACATTTTAATGTTGACTCTTCTGAGCCAAGCTCATGCTATGTTCTTCCATCTGTTCACATCTTCTGTTATTTCTTCCCTCAGTGTTTTAGAGTTCTTTCTGTCAAGATCCTTAATATCCTTTGTTTAACATATTCCAAAGTAATTAATTTTATTTAATGCTACTGTGAAGGGTGTTATGTCTTAGATTTGATTCTCAGCTTGACTGCTGTTGGCTTATATGAAGGCTACTGATTTATGTACCTTGATTTCCTATCCTGAGATATTGCTATATTTCTTCATTATTTCCAGAAGTCTCATAGTTAAGTTCTCGGGGTTTTCTGAGTGTAAGATCAGGAAAGAGCAATAGTTTGACCTCCTCTGCCCCTGTTTGGATATCCTGGACACCCCCGATACCCTTCTCTTATCTGATTGGATTGGCTAGGATTTCTAGTCCTATCTTGAATAGTAGTGGCAATAGTGAACATGCTGGCCTGGTTCTAGTTATTAATGAGAATGCCTTCAGTTTTTCTCTGTTCAATATGATGTTGGCTGAGAGTTTGCTGTACATGGTGTCTATCAGTTTAAGAAATGTCTCATCTATGCCATTTTTTCTTAATTGTTCTTGTCCAAAAATGATGCTGAATTTTGTTAAATGCATTTTGTTTGCACTATTGAGAGAATCATATGGTCTTTATCTTCAACCACTATTTATGTGATGAATTACATTTATAGATTTTCATATACTTGCATAATTAGCCTTGCATCCCTGGGATGAAGACCACCTGATTGTGATGAATTATTTTTTAGATGTATAACTGAATTCTGTGTGGAAGATTTTATCAAGAGTTTTTGTGTTGTCAATATTCATTAATAATGTTGGTCTGTAGTTTTCTTTCTTCTTTTTTTTTTTTACTGAGCCTTTTCCTGGCTTTGGTATCAGGGTGATATTTACTTTATGGAAGTTATTGGGGAAGATTTCCTCTTTTTCAATGTTGTGGAATAGATTTTGCAATATAGGTATAAGCTCTTCTTTGAAGGTGTGGTAGAATTCTGATGTGAAACTGTTTAGTTTGGGACTTTTTGTTGGAAGCTCTTTTATTGTTGATTCAATCTCAGTGCTTGATATTGGTCTATCCAAGAGTTCTCTTTCTTTCTGGATGAGTCTAGGAAGGTAGTGTGATGACAGGATTTTGTCTGTTTCCTTCCTCCCCCCATTTTCGAGTGTCTGGGCATAGAGATTTTTGTAGTATTCAGTGATGGTATTTTGTATTTCTTTGGTATCTGCTGGTATTTCCCCTTTTTAACTCCTGATTGAGTTTATGTTACCTTTTTGTTTCTGCTTAATCTGGCCAAGGGTTTATCAATTTTGTCTATCTTTTCAAAGAACCAACTTTTTGTTTCATTAGTCTTCTTAATGATTCTTTTGTTCTCAATTTCGTTTAGTTCTGATCTGATTTTGGTTATTTATTTTCTTCTGCTAGGCTTCAGTTTGGATATATTTGATTGTCTCCATCTGTCAGATCCATGTGGACAGGTTTTTTTTTTTTTAATTTCCATTGCTATTTCCTCTGCCACTTGGAATAGTGCCTCACCTATAGGACACACTCATTAAATATTTGTGAATAAATGAATAAACAGTTCTATCAAATAAGCATTATTATTTTTCTTTTGTCCACTGTATGAAGGAATTGGGAACTAAAAAAGACCTCAAACAAAACCAAACATTCACAAACACACACACACATGCCCAAGCACATACACACTCATGCAAAACAAAACTTAACCCAGCATAGACACAGATATGGCATAAATAAAGTGTTTGACCTGGAGAGGGAGGGCACCGGCTCACAGTAGAGAATAGACTAAACAAAAGAGGGCTGTAACTAAGCAATAAAATGTTCAAAATTCAGGTTAATGTTTTACAAATACATGTTTTAAAATAATCTTGTAAACTTTTCATTAAATATTAATTTTCACATCAAAAGGACATCAAAGCAGTAGTCATTTCAACTTTAACCACAGTAGCAAGATTTGCATACTATAAGAAAATTTGAAACTGTATAATGTCATTATATAACAACAGAAATGCAAAATCCTTGAAAGTGAGATTAAATTAGAGAAGCCCCAGGCACTTTTATCCCAAGATTTCTGGGTCCTTGAGATTCTAGCAATTAGTTACTAATTGCCACTGGATAGGCACAGATGACAACTCACAAAGTTGTTCCTCCACTCTGATGCTGCACAGTCCAGTTTTAGATGATACAGATTAGGAAATGATGGTCCAGGTCTCATTCTAGGGTACTTTCTCCTGTAGGAAGACATTTTTAGTCTTCCAGAACTGTTTGGATGCCCCTTGCTGTAGTTGCTTCATAGATGTGCAGCCTCTGAGTCCAGTCAAAGCTTCACATTTAGAAAGACGTCACACTTGGTCTAATGCTTTGCTTTCACTGTCTTAAAATTCTTAATTATTTTGAATAAAGGACCCACATTTTCATTTTGCTCTGTGTTGCCCAGGGGCCATGTCCTGCCAATAAGTCCTAACTGGGTGAGTGTAAGGAGCGTTAAGTGAGGAGCTGGCTGGAAAAGCAATAGCCACCTTCAGTTATGTTTATATGATCAGAGACAAGGTCAAGTTATTTGATAGTTTTGTGAAATTTATTTGCATAAATTCCCTGCACATGTTTGGCCACTACTTCATTTAATGATTCATTAAATTTTGTTCCATCTAAATAGCAGTTTCAAAATTCATTTCATTGTGTTCTAATTGTTTCCCAGAATTCATAAATCTAAGTTTAGTGATACAACACGTTGTCTTTGATAATACATTGGAACATTTTGCTACTGTTCTGATGAAAGAGGGGGAAAAGCAATAATCAAATTGTTACTTTTTTTTTAAAGAAAATTTTCTTTGCTTTTGAATGTCTTGTTTTTCAAATTTGAAATCTTAAACCAGTAATTGCATACCCAAAGGCTTATAAAAGCCAGTGCGTCATGCATGGCAACGCAGAAGACCGGCAAACTGGGGAGTGTGTGTCCCAGAAGGCACTGCTACTCTGGCTCCAGCTCACTGACATCACAGGGAATGGAGGCCCAGAGTTACGAGATTTGTCTTTCCTCCCAAAAGGAACCCCAAGCATAGTAATGTTTCTGAAATCCCTGCATTTTTAAAAATGTGGGCTCAAATGAAACACCATGCAGCTGTTCTTATATAGAAAAATTTTGACATAATTCCTTCACTTTGTCCTAAACATCATTGACATAATTTTCATTTCTCTCTCATCTCTCCTATGATAAGCTTTTTAAGATAAAGAGAAAATAGGCCTGATTTCATCTTGAGACTCTTTAGAAAGAACTTCTGTAACATTTAATACCTGTGAAGAAATGTTAAGTTTGCAATCCAATGACAGCAACCCACTAGGTTAGTTAACCTCCTGTGAGTGGGAAGAGACATTTGTACAACTTCCAATGTTCTGGTACTTTCAGAAGCTTTGCCATGATAACTTAGTTGATGCTATCAATATGCTCTATGGACCACTGTGCCACAGAAACATAATACGAGACAGAAATGTCATTAAGGTTTTTCTAGCAGCCACATGAAGAAATAAATATAGACAAATGAAATTACCTATAATAAAATATTTTATTGAACTCAGTATACTTAAAATATTACCATTTCAACATGTGATCTATATAAAGATGATTGATGAGCTATTTTACATTCTTTTAGTTTATATGAAATCTTTGAAGTCCAGTAGATATGTTTTACTTAAAATACATCTCAGTTTAGATGAGCCTTATTTCAACTGTGCAGTGGCTGTAAGTGGCTAGTGGCTGTCATTTCAGGAAGTTCAGGTCATCATGTGCTTTGTGCCCAAAGTAACTGGACTAAGCAGGTGGTAGATTCAATAGGTTTGCTCAGTATTTTGGACTCTGCTCTTCTAACCCCAATGGCCTGCCAAGGAGTGCAAGAATTCTAAAATGTAGAATTCTGACACCTTGCTGGGCTTAGCATTTGTGGGGTATCTTAGTTTGGGCTGCTCTAAAAAAGTGCTATAGATTGGGTAGCTTATTAATAAGAGAAATTTATTTCTCATAGTTCTGTAGCCTGGAAGTCTGAGATCAGGGTATTAACAAGGCCAGGTTCTCATGAAAGACTTTGTCTAGGTTGCAGACTGTTAACGTTTCCTCACATGAAGGAAAGAAAACAAAAAACCTCTTAAGCGTTTTTTTCATAAGGGTACCAATTCCCTCATGAGAGCTCCACCCTTGTGATCTAAACACCCAAGGCCCCATCTCCTAATACCATCACATGGTGCTTAGGGTTTCAACCTTGAGTCTTAGTGGGGAGGGATAAAAACTTTCAGTCTATAATCCTATAATCCAGGATTTGAGATTTGGCCAGGGAAGTAATGGAAATAGAAAAGTACAAGTTGAAACTAAATGTGAAAAAGCGGAGTAGTTACAGGTGACCATGAATTGCATTACAGTTGACAACATCCCATGGATGTAGAAAGAATTTGCCTCAGCCAGGTGCGGTGGCTCATGCCTGTAATCCCAGCATTCTGGGAGGCCAAGGCAAGTGGATTGCCTGAGCTCAAAGGTTCAAGAGCAGCCTGAGCCAGAGTGAGACCCCTGTCTCTAAAAAATAGCCGGGCAGGCTCGGCGCCTGTGGCTCAGTGGGCTAAGGCGCCAGCCACGTACACTGGAGCTGGCGGGTTCGAATCCAGCCTGGGCCTGCCAAACAACAATGACAGCTGCAACCAAAAAATGGCCAGGCATTGTGGCGGGCACCTGTGGTCCCAGCTACTTGGGAGGCGGAGGCAAGAGACTCGCTTGAGCCCAGGAATTGGAGGTTGCTGTGAGCTGTGATGCCACGGCTCTCTGTCCAGGGTGACAACTTGAGGCTCTGTCTCAAAAAAAAAAAAAAAAAAAAGAAAGAAAGAAAGAAAAGATGCTCAGCATCATTATTAGTCAGGGAAATGCAAATCAAAACCACAATGAGGTCAGTGCCTATAGTACAGTGGTTACAGTGCCAGCCACATACACTGAAGGTGGCAGACTCGAGCCTGGCCCAGGCCAGGTAACTAACAATGACAACTGCAACAAAAAATAGCTGGGAGTTGTGGCAGGTGCCTGCGGTCCCAGCTGCTTGGGAGGCTGAGGCGAGAGAATCACTTGAGCCCAAGAGTTTGAGGTTGCTGTGATGCCATGGCACTCTACCGAGGGTGACATGATGAGAGTCTGCCTTAAACTCCCCCCCCCCAAAAAACACCCACAATGAGATAACTCCACACCCAACTTAGATGGCTATAATAAAAAAGTCATGTAAGAACAGGGGTTGGCAAGTATGGAGATGTTAGAATTTTCATACACTACTAGTGGGAATGTAAAATGATAACACTACTCTGGAAAACTCTTTAAGTTCCCCATAGAATTATCATATAACCCAGCAATTCCATTCCTAGATATATATCCAAGAGAAATGAAAACATATACATTGGTAACAGTATTATTCATAATAGCCAAAAAAGTGAAAGCAACTTAAATATCTGTCACTACCAAATGGATAAACAAAATGTGTTACATCCATACAACTGAGAATTATGTGGCAATACAAACGTGAAGTACTGTTACATGCTACAACATAGACGAACTATGAAAACACTGTGCTAAGCGAAAGAAGCTCAACATAAAGAATTCCTTATCATACAATTCCATTTACTTGAAATGTGCAGAATAGGTAAATCCATAAACAGAAATTAGATTGGTAGCTGCTTAGGATCTGGGTGTTAGGAAGAAATAGTGACTACTAACGAGTATGGGATTTGGGGGCGCAGTGATAATAACATTTAAAGTACTCACTTCTGCTTATTTTACTTTTACTTCAAGATTATGGGCTTTCTTTATTCTTTCAAAACCACACATCTCAAAATTGTGGACTAAAGTTGATATTCTGATTTTCTTATTGCTTATAAAATCCATTTGATTCCTGTTCCTTGTAACTTATAAAAAACTACTCAAGAATGTTTGGTCTATTTCTGTTCTAGATATTTGACACTTCTCCTCTTCACTTTTTCTAAAATCTGTTTCTATGGATTCAGGATACTACATTGTCTTAGATCTGATTATTTTTTTCTTTAATTCCTGGATTCTTTTATTTTTTCCTTCTGTCTCACAAAAGCAGGTTCCCCAAGATTCTGGCAAAACTTTTTTTTTTTTTTTTTTGAGACAGAGCCTCAAGCTGTCGCCCTGGGTAGAGTGTTGTGGCATTACAGCTCACAGCAACCTCCAATTCCTAGGCTCAAGCGAGTCTCCTGCCTCTGCCTCCCAAGTAGCTGGGACCACAGGCGCCGGCCACAAGGCCTGGCTATTTTTGTTTGGGTTGCAGCCGTCATTGTTGGTTGGTGGGCCCAGGCTGGATTCGAACCCGCCAGCTCAGGTTTACATGGCTGGCGCCTTAGCCTGCTGAGCCTTTCTTGCTGTTTCCTAAAAGATAACTTCAAATTTTCTTTTGGCTCACAAGTGTAGGTGGTCTGTGCTTAGCTGTCTTTGTTGTCTGCCTCTGTAGAAGTTGGAGGGTTCTAGGATTTTACTCATGAATGATGCCTTCATGCCACTTTCTAATGGGCAATCTTATATTATGCATATTTTTTATTTTGATGTTTTTAAAATTGTTTATGATCAAGAAGATTTCACAGAGGGACGCTTAGTGGAAAAAAATGTCTAAAAAGGCATCTTAGAAAAAGGTGGTAATGGGGAGAAACATTGATAAACACCAGGCTGGGCGGCGCCTGTGGCTCAGTGTATAGTGCGCCAGCCCCGTATACCAAGGGTGGCAGGTTTGAACCTGCCCCCGGCCAAACTGCAACAAAAAAGTAACCAGGCATTCTGATGGGTGCCTGTCGTCCCAGCTACTCAAGAGGCTGAGGTGAGAGAACTGCCTAAGCCCAGGAGCTGGAGGTTGCTGTGAGCTGTGACGGTACCGCACTCTACCAAGGGCGACAAAACAAGACTCTGTCTCTAATTTAAAAAAAGAGAGAGAGAGAAACACTGGGCTAAAGACTAGTCTGTATCTCAACACAGTAAAGATTGCTACCTTTGGGCGGCCCCTGTGGCTCAGTGGGTAGAACACCAGACCCATATACTGAGGCTGGCGGGTTCAAACCTGGCCCCGGCCAAACTGCAACAAATGAAAAATAGCGGGCGTTGTGGCGGGCACTTGTAGTCCCAGCTACTCAGAGGCTGAGGCAAGAGAATCGCCTAAGCCCAGGAGTTGGAGGTTGCTGTGAGCTGTGACACCACGGCACTCTACGGAGGGCGATAAGGTGAAACGCTGTCTCTACAAAAAAAAAAAAAAAAAAGATTGCTACCCTTAAAGTAAATGCCTAAATACTTTGATTTTTTTTTTTTTAGGCTAGTCGAGTGAAGCAGTGGGAATGGAGAACGAACAAAGGAATCTGTGACAGGTTGTGATCAATTTGTTGTAAACACCACCTCATTCAGACCAGACTGGGGAATAATTTGATGCTTTAAAACAGTGAGGGCAGGGGCGGTGCCTGTGGCTCAAAGGAGCAGGGTGCCGGCCCCATATACCAGAGGTGGTGGGTTCAAACCTGGCCCTGGCCCAAAACTGCAAAAAGAACCCGAAAAACAAAAAACAATGAGGGCAGGATTTTATTGGCCCTTGAGATAAATCACCTCCCTTTATCTCTCTATAATCGAGGATTTTTTTTTTTTTTTTTGGCCAGGGCTGGGTTTGAACCCTCCACCTCCAGCATATGGGGCAGGCACCCTACTCCTTTGAGTCACAGGTGCCGCACTTTTTTTTTTTTTTTTTTTTTTAAGATACAGAGTATAACTTTTTCGCCCTCCATAGATTGGGATGGCATCACAGCTCAAAGCAACCTCCAGCAATTGGGATTATGCAATTTTCTTGCATCAGCCTCCAGAGTA
>CAUYON010189429.1:0-10360 GCA_963573935.1 Arctocebus calabarensis | reverse complement strand
CTCTGTCTCTCTATCTCTCTCTCTCTCTCTCGCTCTCTCTCCCTCTCTCTCTCCCCATCTCTCTCTGTCTCTCTCTCTCTCCCCCTCTCTCTCTCTCTCTGTCTCCCCATCTCTCTCTCTCTCTCCCCCCATCTCTCTCTCTCTCTCTCTGTCTCTCCCCATCTCTCTCTCTCTCCCCATCTCTCTCTCTCCCCATCTCTCTCTCTCTCTCTCCCCATTTCTCTCTCTCTCTCTGTCTCTCCATCTCTCTCTCTCTCTCCATCTCTCTCTCCATCTCTCTCTCTCTCTCTGTCTCTCCATCTCTCTCTCTCTCTGTCTCCCCCCCCTCCCCTGCCCATCCTCAGACAGAGCTCATGGGGAAGACCCCAGGGGAGCAGGATGGGGATTCCAGCTGCACCCCACAAGCGTGCCGGGGTCCCCCAGGGTGGAAGACCAGGAGACTTTGGGGCCACCGCCCACGCTCCTTGCCCACCTGCGCTCCCCCCGGCCCTCCCCGGGGCTTCCCTGACCTGCTGGTTACCACTCCATTTGTCCTTGATCTTGGGAATCGGGGCAAACAGTGTGTGTATCCTGACGACCCTGGGGAGACAGAGAAAGAGCGTGACGAAACGGCACCTGTGGAAACTTCTTCCCGCGCCCTCATGGGTGCTGAGGGACACTGCGTTCCCGGCCTCTGTGTCCAGCTCTCCCGAAAGATGTCACAATCACTGAAGGACTGAGACGGCAGAGCCCTGAGACGGCAGGGGAAGCTGCTTGCCAAGGACGAGGCTTTCTAGAATGTTCCCTCGGGTGGGGACAGGCAGCTTCGGGCAGGCGGGTCCTTGGTGCTGAGAGGCCACCGCCCCCAAGACCAGCCTGTGCCCTGAGTCCACCAGGGCTCCTGCAGGCGGGTTTCCGCTCACAGGTTTTCTCTTTGTTACCTGTGTTGATGTTTTGTCTTTTAATCTAAGTACTGGGTTTTTTGTTTGTTTCTTTGTTTGTTTGTTTTGCCATGTATCACTGCCCAGTTGCACTTGGAACTGGATATTAAGCATCTTTCTTTCTCTGGGAAAACATCTCCAGTTCCACAGTACCAGCCTCATGTGTTTGCAAAAGACCTGCCCACATCTCAGGCCTCAGTATCTGGGAGTGGGGATTGATTTGAAAATACCATTTCTGCAGACATTATTAGTGAAGGATGTTGAGATGAGACCATCTTGGACCAGGGAGGGCCCTAAACCCCAGTGACAGGTGTCCTCCTAAGAGACAGCAGAGGGGACACAGACACAGAGGAGAAGCCACGTGGAGACGGAGGCAGAGATTGGAGTGATGTGGCCACAAGCCCAGGGACACCTGGAGCCCCCAGGAGCTGGGAGAGGCAGGAAGGGGCCTCCCCTGGGGCCTCCAGAAGGAACTGGATATAATCGTAATGGGTCGAATGGTGCTCCCTAAAATATATGTTCTTATCCTATTACCCAGAACCTCCCAATACAACATTATTTGGGAATAAAGTCTCCACAGATGTGATTAGTGAAGCATCTTGAGATGAGACCCTCTTGGATTAGGGACAGCCCTAAACCCAGTGACAGGTGTCCTCCTGAGAGACAGCAGAGGAGACACAGACACAGAGGAGAAGCCACGTGGAGACACAGGCAGAGACTGGACTGATGTGGCCACAAGCCCAGGGATGCCTGGAGCCCCCAGGAGCTGGAGAGGCAGGATGGAGCCTCCTGGGGGCCTGTGGAGGGAGCGGCCCTGAGACACCTGCTCCTCAGACTCCTGGGCTCCAGGGCTGGGGGAGGGTGAATGTCTATTGCTTTAAGGTCCTGGCTTATGGGCATTTCTTTCCATAGCCCCAGCAAGCTCACAGGGCTTTCCTGCAGGGTGCTTTTCAGTGTGGAATGAAGTGTACTCTGTCCCCATTCCCGCCTCCTGCCAGATCGAGGGGCCTGTCCCACTGCCCAGTTCAGAAGTGGGTGGGATTGTACTCGGGTGCGTGGGATACATTCCCACGTGGTCAGTCACACACGGCAGTCCTGAGAAAACGAGCAGAGGACCCCAAACTTCAGGATGGTCCCAGGTAGATGTTGACAAGGTCCCCACGTCCTGCAGGGACGTGGGCAGCTGCAAATCTCCCCATGATTGACGTGCCGGGCTGTGTGAGGTTCACTACTGGGTGTGGGATGCATTGTTCTGTCTTTTCATGCTTCCTTGGAAAGCATCTGTGAGGTCCCCTGAAACTCTGCGTGGTGCTAAAATCATGCGGATGGAAAGCTGCTCTGTGTTGCTCAGAGAGGCCGATCCACGTCTGTGCGTGCGTGTGTGTGTGTGTGTGTGTGTCTCAGCTGTGCCCCTTCCTTCCCCGCCCCAGACAAGTTTTCCAAATCACCAAGCCCGCGGTGGGAACGCCCGGTGTCTTTGCCGGCTGTGTCATAGTGGGAGAGACAGACCAACTTTGGAAGAAGCGCCTTCCTCCCCACCCGGCCTGGGTGGCTGGGTGACCCCAGGCGTTTCGGGGTTTACCTTTTAAAGAAGAAGGTGAGGAGCAGGGCGCAGACGAGGGTCCCCACAACCACCAGAACATAGATGTGCAGGAGACTTTCTTCCACATCTTCAGAGCCTGGGGAGAGAAACGCACGAGGTACTTATCTGGGGACAATCCTCAGCACGCAGCTAGCTCCTGTCCGCTCCAAGTCATGGCTACGAGAAAATGTGCAGAGCCGGGGAAAATCCTGAAGCTACGTGCCCACCCCTGCATTTGTGGCAAAAGGAGCCCGCAGACGCAGCGACCCGGTGGGCCTGCATGTGCCAATGGACCCAGGACTCCAAGCTCCACACCAGAAAGATACACCCCAGGACTTGAAAATGGGCTTAAAAATGGGCACCAAAGAAAAAAAAACGCAAAGTACTATAAAGAAAAGAAAAAGGGGGCAAAAGAAATTGAAGAGGTATTTTTAAGCATACAATTTTCGACCAGGGCACAGTGGCTCACACCTGTAGTCCCGGCACTCTGGGAGGCTGAGGTGGGAGGATCCCTTTAGCTCAGGAGTTCAAGACCAGCTTGAGCAAGAACAAGCTCCGGTCTCCCCTGAAGATAGAAAAACTAGCCGGGCCTTGTGGTGGGCGCCTGTCGTCCCAGCTACTCGGGAGGCTGAGACAGGAGGATGGCTTGAGCCCAGGAGTTTGAGGCTGCTGTGAGCTATGACACCATGGCACTTTACCCAGGGTGACAGAGTGGGACTCTATCTCAAAAAAATAAATAAAAGTAAAAGGAAATAAAAAATAAACAAATGAAAATTGAAAATGAAATAAGTCACAGCGAAGCATGCTAGGTTTTTGGTGTTTATTGAATTTTTAACGTTTCATTTTAGTTGGCAAATAATTTTAAATATTTATGAAGTAGAATGTGACATTCCCTCCCCCTCCAAAAGTCATATTTTCATATAAGTACACCCTATGGGGTGATTCATCCAGTGAATTCACTTATCCCTCTCCTAATGTGTTTATATGTGTGTGTGTGTGGTTAGAACATTTAAAATGACTTTTTTAGCAATGCTGAAATAGATAAGAGGTTACTATTGACAACATTCACCTTGCTCCTTGATCACTAGAACTGAATCTTCCTGTTGGATTGAAACATCCATCATTTAGAGATTTCTAACTTTTATTAATTAGGTAATAGGTGTCATGTTACAAAAATTACATGGGAGGCTGCGGCAAGAGAATCACCTAAGCCCGAGAGCGGGGAGGTTGCTCTGAGCTGTGACACCACAACCTACCGAAGGCGACAAGTGAGACTCTGTCTCTAAAATAAATAAATAAAATAATAAAATAAAATTAAAAATTATAGTATAAACAGGGTTGATTTCAGAGAGTAAGCACAAGTTAAAGAATCAATTCGATATGACTTAACATTATTTAAAACCTTTTCCTTACAAATGTCTGCATTTTCCTTCTGCATGTTGTTTTAAAGCATGTGTTTAAATCGGGTTACTTGTATTTATTTATTTATTTATTTATTGTGAGACAGAGTCTCACTCTGTCACCCTCTGTAGAGCACTGTAACGGCATAGCTCACAGCAACCTCAAACTCTCGGCTTAACTGATTCTCTTGCCTCAGCCTCCCAAGTAGCTGGGACTATAGGTGCCTACCACAATGCCCAGCTATTTTTTGGTGCAGTTGTCATTGTTGTCTAGCTGGGTTTGAACCCAGCAGCCTTGGTGTTATGTGGCCAATGCCCTACCCACTGAGCTACAGGCGCCACCAGGGTTACTTATCTTTTTTTAATTTTGGGGTTACTTATCTTTTTGACACTGCATCCTCTGTCTGTGTTGGACACTGGGATGCTTATCAGATATAGGACTTGCACATTTTTCTCCCATTCTGAGAGTGTCTTTTCTTTCTCTTATTGGTGTTCTTTGACAAGCACACAAGTCCTTAATTTTGGTAAAGTCCAGTTATATGTATTTTCTTTTGTTTTTTCGTTCTGTTGGTGTGCCATAGCTAAGGCCCACCTGCTCAAATCCGAGACTGTAAATCAACCACTCTCTGTCCTTAGCTGTTCCTTCTGCTTTTACGCTGTCCTGCAGAATAAACATGCCACGTAACTTCTATATGAGAAGTTACAAGAGTGAAACTCATTGATCTTAGGTCAGAAAAGACAAAAATGTTTGGGGCAAAAGCTAGACTTTTAAGGAATCAGATGGGGTGTTAGGGCTAAAACAGTAAATTTTTTTTGAGACAGAGCCTCAAGCTGTCACCCTGGATAGAGTGCTGTGGCATCACAGCTCACAGCAACCTCTAGTTCCTGGGCTCAAGTGAATCTCTTGCCTCCACCTCCCTAGTAGCTGGGACCACAGGCACCCACCACAACGCCTGGTCATTGTTTGGTTGCAGCTGTCATTATTGTTTGGCGGGCCCAGGCTGGATTCGAACCCACCAGCTCAGGTGTACGTGGCTGGTGCCTTAGCCCGCTGAGCCACAGGCGCCGAGCCTAAAACATTAAACTCTTGCCAACACATAAAGGTCAGGGAGTCAGGCAGTTGGGCGTGATGATTTACTGGCCTGGGGTAACCTTCCTTGATTAGAAGGAAACAGGTCCAGTTTTGATATAAGCTTCCCCTTGAACTGGCACCAACAATAAGTGGTCACTTCCCAGCTGGGGCAGAGGGCAGCAGGGCTTTAGAAAGGCCTTTAAATGTGTCCCTTCCCCAGGGCTGAGCACCGGTGAAGTGATGTCACAGGGTCCCTTTAGGAGATGACACCTGTCATCTGAGCCTCCTAGGGATGGCTTGGGACACAGGCAGGGTGTGACAATATCCCCAGTGGTGCTGCAAACACAAAGGTCAGCACCCAGGAGAAAGCAGGTGAAATCTTTGACCCTCCCAGGAAGCATCAGGTGTCACCAAGGTCCCTGTATGTGTCCAGCACGGCCCTTGCACAGGGCCGGCCAGCACACTCAGACACAACTTACCGAACTCGACGGGCTGGCTCCACGCACTCCACTGTGGGTCTCTAGCATTGGCAGCTCTGACTTTCACAACATGCTTAGCCCTGGGCTCAGAACTGGGGAAGCTGTATTTATTTTCCAAATCGCCAGAAACATTGATCTTTGGAGAAAACCAGAAAGTTAGGAATAGCCGTCATCTGCATGCAAGAAAAAAAGCTGCCATTGTATACGATTGTGTTACCCCCCCCACTCTGAACACACCCAGAGTCCTCTGGACTCAGAAGCAACACGGGTCTAGGCCTGGTTACCACCTGGATGGGAAAACTCTGGGGAGCACTGTAGGTTTAAAAAATAAAAATAAAAACTGTCTTCTAAGATATGAAATTAGTGAAAGTTTTGAAACCACACTCTCTCGATCTAGATATGAAAAACATAGAATGGGAAAGTTAGTTCTGCTACAGGATAAAAACCATTTTATCATCTCAGACTATTCATGCAGTTTAGAAATACATGCTTTAGCAGCGCCTGTGGCTCAAAGGAGAAGGGTGCCGGCCCCATAGGCTGGAGGTGGTGGGTTCAAAGCCAATCCCAGCCAAAAACTGCAAAAAAAAAAAAAAAAAGAAAAAAAAAAAGAAAAGAAAAGAAAAAAAGAAATACGTGCTTTACTGGGTATTTTTACATGCTGAGAACATCACACATGTGCTTAAATGAATAACAGGTGTGTGGTTGATTGCTTCGCCAAAAACCTGCTCCCCGGAACACATACCTGTTCGTATAGAGGGAGAAATTATTGGGGTGCAAGAACAGATGTGCACTGACCCAGAGACAGACAGTTCTACATGGACTATGAAGATCCCCGACTCCCACTAACTCCTTTCATAGCGGAAGATACTGAGGGTCTGAGTGACAGTTAGACTTGGAAAATATCACAAGAAAGGATTTTAACATTTTAACTGGAGGAGCGTCTTGGAGGAAGGAATAACCGAAAACACCCAGAGTAATATTTTCTCAACCAACATGAGGAAGCAGAGACACATAGAATGTGAGCGTCAAGAAAAGATAGGGTGGTGCCTGCAGCTCAGTGAGTAGGGCACCAGCCATGTACACCGAGGCTGGCGGGTTTGAACCCGGCCCAGGCCAGCTAAAACAACAATGACAACTGCAACAAAAATAGCCGGGCATTGTGGAGGCTGAGGCAAGCAAATTGCTTAAGCCCAAGAGTTGGAGGTTGCTGTGAGGTTTGACGCCACGGCACTCTACCAAGGATGACGTAGTGAGACTCTGAAAAAAACAGATAGTCCACAGATACATCCCAGCAACTGGGGCATGGAGAGAGGTCCAGGGCGGGCTCACAGCTCGGAGGTCGCTTGGTGTTTTCTGAGCACGGGCTGCAGGAGAACACAGGGGCCGCCCCCTGTCCCCACACTGGTCACAGAAGGAGCCGCAATAGGGACCGGGGTTGGACTTACCAGTGAATTTCTGTTCCCAGGTGGTATGTTCTAGGGAAAAAATAAAATGCAATCGTTGCTACATTTCTATATTTTCAGAAGTTTCACCCACACGTCTCCACGCTGTGTCCACGAGGAAAAGCAAAGGGTCCCTGAGATTCTGACGTGAGACCACTGCAGCCTTCTCAGGGTGGCTCTCCATCCTCAGAGCGCCCGTCGAGCTTTCTAGCTCTGCCCTCGTCCCCGTGCCATGGCCAACAGGGACCCTGAATGTGGTTCCCAGGGACTCTCAGCCTTCCTCGGGTGTGTCCTGTGCCCTGGGGCTTTGCGGGCAGCACAGAGCAGGCCCCGCTCACCTTTCTCTGGATGTGCAGCTGGGGCTTTGCGGGCAGCACAGAGCAGACCCCGCTCACCTTTCTCTGGATGTCCAGCTGGTACCGAAAATCCCTGTAGGACAGGGGCTGCCTGGTCCGGGGCTCGTCCCACTGCACGAGGCAGTGTGATGCGTTGCATTGTACGGTAACACTGGCCGGCGGGCGGTACCTCTCTGTGAGGATACGGGACTCACTCTGAGCTCCAGGGACCCACCGCACTGCCCCACCCTGCAGGGCTGTGACCTGCACCTGCCTGGCCCTGCGGCCACCATGGGCCCCTGCCCTTCATGAGAGCTGGGGCAGCAGCTGGGGGATGTGGACTAAGTGTGGTTTCTCCTGGGCATGGAAGGAAGGAGAGAGAAGCAAGTAAAGAGGGAGGGAAGGAGAGAAGGAAGGAGGGAAGGAGGGGGAAAGTGAAGGAAGGAGAGAGGGAAAAAGGTAGGGAGTGAGGGAAGGAGGGGCGGAATGAGAGCGGCTGCTCTGTGCCTATCAGGGGTCTGCACGGGGGTGGGGGGGCCCTCGTGGGGAGTTGTGGGGAGGGATGTTTTAACTCAAAGTTAAAGGGGAAGGAAAGACAGAGACACAGGGCAAGTGGCCTCAAGTGGGTTTCAGGATGGACAAGCAATTTGTGTGTTGGAAAGAAACAGAAACCCCGATGTTCCTCACGGGTGAACAGAAATACAAAAGCTGACCCGATGTCACGGCGACCAGGTGACACTCAGCCACACCTGCGCTGTTTGCATTCATGCCGTTAAACTCTGGCAGGCGCCAACCTGCCGCCTGCGTCTCAACCCCACCGTCACGCACGGAAACTCCTGAAGTGTGTCTGGACAGAGAACTGCTCTTGGCCTTGTCAATCTCATCAAATGTGCACGTGCCACCTGAGCATCTCATTGAACTTTCTTAAGACTTTTCCCTTTGCACTTTCATTTTGTTTTATTTTTATTAAATCAAAGCTGTGTACATCAATGCATTTATGGGGTACAATGTGCTGGTTTTATATACAATTCGAAATACTTACAACAAACTGGTTAACACAGCCTTCACGGCACTTTCTCAACGATTGTGTTAAGACATTTATGCTCTACACTCAGTAGATTAAATGCACCATCGTTCGCACTTTTAAATTGGCACGTGCTAACTGCCCCTATTCATGGGCTACGTGGCGATGTTTCGATATCGGTATCATAGACAATTAGATCATGGTAATTAGCCGTAGGCACCATCTCAAACGTTCCCAATTTTTTTGTGTTGCGAATGTCCCACACCCTCCTTTTAGCTGTGTGAAGCCATATAATCATATCTCACCACTAACAGCAGTGGTCCCCCAGTGGTACAGAACACCAGGCCTTATTCCTCCCCCGTATGGCTGGAATTATACGTACCTTTAACAAATCCCTTCCTTTTCCCCTTCCCAGTCCCTGGGATTCTCTTTCTACATTTTCCTTCCAAGAGATCAACAATTTTAGCTTCCACATAATGTGTGAAGATGTGTAAAATTTCTCTTTCTGTGGCTTATTGAATGTCACATAACGACCTCCGGTTCCACCTTGTTATCACCAGTGACGCGATTTCATCCTTATTTATTTATATACGTATTTATTTGAGACAGAGTCTCACTAAGTCACCCTGTGTAGAGTGCTGTGCTGTCACAGCTCACAGCAACCTCAAACTCTGGGCTCCAGAGATTATCTTGTCTCATCGTCTCAGCCTCCCAAGTAGCTAGGACTATAAGTACCCACCACAGCATGCAGCTTTTTTATTTTTTTGAAACAGAGTCTTACTTTGTCACCCTGGGTAGAGTGCTGTGGTGTCACAGCTCACAGCAACCTCAAACTCTTGGGCTCAAGCGATTCTCTTGCCTCAGCCTCCCAAGTAGCTGGGACTACAGGTGCCTGCCACAACACCCAGCTATTTTTGTTGTTGTTGTTGTCATTATTGTAGTTTGGCTAGCCTGGGCCGGGTTTGAACCTGTCAGCCTCAGTGTATGTGGCTGGTGCTGTACCCACTGAGTACAGGTGCCACCCGTGACTTTATCCTTTTTTATGGTTGAATTGTATTCCGTGCTGCGTGTATCCACTGAGTTTTCCTTGTGTATCTGCCTAGTGGGCACTCAGGCTGACTCCACACCCCGGGGTGTAGGGAATAGTTCTGTGAGGACCATAGGGAAGCAGACTCCTCTTCCATAGACTGATTACTTCCCTTTGGATAAATGCCCAGAACTAATAACGCTGGATCAGGTGGTGAGACCATCTAATTGACCTATGCATCACCATATGGTAAATCTGGAAGCTCAGAACAAAGAAAAACATAGAACCCCTGTTGTTTGGCATTGTGACACAGATTATATTGTGTACAATCACTGTACAGCATTGGCTTATGGGCCTGTGCTGTTAACAATTAGTTGCAGAAAGCCAGGCGCAGTGGTTCACACCTATAATCCCAGCACTCTTGGAGGCCGAGGCAGGTGGATTGCTTGAGCTCAGGAGTTCAAGACCAGCCTGAGAAAGAGTGAGACCCTGTCTCTAAAAAAAAAAAAAAAAACAGCCAGTCATTGTGACAGGTGCCTGTAGTATCAGCTACTTGGGAGGCTGAGGCAGGAGGATCACTTGAGCCCAAGAGTTTGAGGTTGCTGTGAGCTGTGCCCCCACTCTGTCGAGGGTGACAAAGTGAGACTCTGTCTCAAATAATTAATAATAATAATTAGTTACAGAAGCTCAGGAAAGTTAGTTTGGCTTCTTTTTTTTTTTTGAGACAGAGCCTCAAGCTGTCACCCTGTGTAGAGTGCAATGGCCTCACAGCTCACAGCAACCTCCAACTCCTGGGCTCAAGCAAATCTCTTGCCTCCGCCTCCCAAGTAGCTGGGACCACAGGTGCCCGCCACAACGCGCGGCCATTTTTTGGTTGCAGCCGTCATTGCTGTTTGGCGGGCCCAGGCTGGATTCGAACCCGCCAGCTCAGGTGTACGTGGCTGGTGCCTTAGCCGCTTGAGCCACAGGCACCGAGCCAACAAATTATATTTTTATACACAAATATCTACTACTATAGGGAAAAATAAGTAATATCATACCTTTTTCTCTTTAGACTTCTGGGCAGTATGAAAAGAGAC
>CAUYON010189428.1:0-14814 GCA_963573935.1 Arctocebus calabarensis | reverse complement strand
AGTATCAATGTCTTTATATAGTGATCAAGAAAATGCCATGAAGGCTATCTGTAACAGTACGATCAAAATATTTCTGATTGTATATGAAGCACATTGTGCCCTATGATTGTACCAATGTACACAATTATGATTCAATAAAATTATTAAAATAAATAAAGATGACCCAAATGGTAAAAAAAAAAAAAAAAAAAAAAAAAAAAAAAGATTGTTGTCTTAACTCTTGCAAGACATGCACATGTTTATCATCTGAAATGTTTCCCAAGTGTTCTTGATTTGTTTCCCTTCAGCTAAGGAGAATGGGCACACACTCAAGGGGTCTGTACATTCCCACCTCTGCAGGGTCAGGGAAAGTCTCTGGGAGTGGCTTTTCTTTAGGCTCCTTCTCCTCCTTCCCTAAAGCATTTAAGGTCAGCAAAGAAGGTGTCATTAGTGAGTCAGATAAGGTAGCAGTGTCTGCCTTGGGAATTTCTGCATAACCTTCTGCTAAATAAGCCAAACTGTGAGACAGCCTAAAGTCCTCTGGTAGGTTCTGCTCTCCATGGAGAAACTGCATTAGCACCAAGCTTTAGTATACTCTCCTTAGAGGTTCCAATACTTGTAAAATGCATTCTAGCTTCCTAGTGGGTGCTGAAAGTTAAGACACAGATGATTCGCATCTGGCTATCTTTCCTCTTCCCACTCACTCTTGCCATGGGGCACTGCCCACGGGCTACAGGAGTCCACTCATCCCAACCACAGAGGTGCTCCTCTGTGCACCTGAAGAGCCTATTGAGGTGAGTGACCATCTCAGTGTTGCTTGCCCTGATTTATTCGTGCTTACTGGCATAGCAACTTTTGCCCACGGGTTTCTCTTTTCCTCTGGCCATAGGCAGAATGAGCAAGTTGGCCAGATTTAGTGTGCTACCCATTGCTAATTCTCATCAGAATTGAGTTTCTGTTCAAAGTTACAAAGAGTGAGATTTTCAGAACTGGTTATTCCTTTAACCTCTGGGCATATGTAACCTTTAATCTTTTCCCAAAAGTCAGCAAGGCAATAATAACCAAACTCAGTAGAATCAACGTAAAAGAAACAGGTTTGAGGAATTTTAACCTCATAGCAATGGGATGAACATTCAGAGACATTTTAGAACTTTTACATCAGAATTAGTCACAATTAGCCAATGTCTTAGAATCATTGGCATACCTTTGAACTATTCCAGTCACACCAATAGACCAAATAAACCAGGCAGGGTCATTTTCTTTGCCCTAAGTTTTTCTCCAATTTTCCATATTTTGAGGAAGGGACTGAAGAATGGTTTAAAATGGCTTCTCAGGGTATCATCCACCCAGCCAGTTCCACCCTCTTATGTGTCTCAGTTTCTCTCCCCAGAGATCTAAAATCTTCTGGGAAGGCTCCAAATGCCAAGTGATTGGCTTTTATCTGCATTTCATGGACAAGTCATCTTTTAATTTGGGGGTATTCCTTATGGGACCACTCTTGCCTCGAGGAATTGCCCTGGGCTATTCTAACAGAGGCTCCTGGTCAACCAGGGGAGCCTTTCAAGGAGCAGTAAAATTCCCCTTCTCTTAGGAGTCAAGAGTTTTCTTTAAGTGCAATACAGTTTAGTCTTTTTTGCAAACACATAGGAAAACCAATTAAAATTAACTTTGGAGGGAAATGCAATGAAGATGACCCTTTAAAACACACTCAATGCAGCTGAGAAATCCAAGAAAATGTCCACAAAGCAATCCCTCCCCAACATGCAGTTACTATCAAACAAAGCACACAAACCACAAGGAAAACACATCTTAGATAGCAGAGGTCTGTAGAGATGAGCAGAAGAGGCTTAGGACCTAGGAGGCTTCCAGTAAAATAGCTGAGAGTGTGCACTCAAAGGAGATTTCCCAGACGGCTCTCAACCAGAGAAAAATATAGCATCAAAGAACGGGGAGTTCAAGAGCCTCCAAACATTGTCTTGTTTTCCTTTGTTCTTTCCCCTTGAGGAAGGAGCACAATCCTTGTAGGAGCTATAACCCTTGTGGAAGCTACCCCCTTGCTGGAGCCAATGGAGATTCAAAGATTTGCCCCAGGAATTCTTTCACCTATGGCTTGAAAGTCAGCAGCTATGCTTATTTGTGTGATTGGCTGACAGGTACCCGATGTTTCCATAACCATGACTATAGGACAAAAATAGGACAGAGTCCAGCAGTGGCCCCACTGCTTACCACAGATCTCAAATCCCAAATGAGTTTCCCAAAATACGTTGCCAGAATTTCTCTCTATGCCAAGTCCTTGGCCTTTGGAGATTCAAAGAATCCACAGGTCATGGGGATAAGTAATAAGATAGAGTTTATTCCGAGAGAAAGGAATAGAGCAGAAAAGAAGGGCAACGGAGCCTCTGGCAGCTGACTCAGAAACCCAAGAGGGAAGCCCCTGTGGGCCTTTTTCTAAGGGTTCATACCCTGCCTGTGAGCAGGGGGGTCTTGGGAATGTAGGTCACACTTGGCCAGGAGCTGGCAGACAAATCATTCTGCCCATATTGATTAGCAAACAAAAGTGTTAGCAAATGAATGATCCTGACAGTCCCATCTCAAGTGAGGTGGGAAGGAATATGGTTTTCCTTCCAGGGGGGAATTCACCCATGAGATACCATTCAGACTGCTTTTCCCTCATCTTGAGTCCAGAGAATGTTGTCTAGAAAGATCCTTTGCCTAGATCTAGAAAATGGGGGTTCCTGTTCAGCTCTGAATTGGAGAACCCTGTATCCTCAAGATATTAGCACAAAAAGATTAGTAGCATTTATAAATTTTTGTTATAATGCTCTTAAAGTCACTTAATTTTTTTTTCACTTCATTCAAAGAAGTGGTGTATGGTAAGAAAGGGTACTAAGAAAAGGTGTTTATTAGACTTTACTATTAAGCCTACATGGGGCTTGGGGAAGTCTGACACCATTTAACCATAATTTCAGCTTTTGCACAATGAGATAGATTAGGCATGAAGTCTTAAAAATTTTGTAATTCAGGAGAGTAAGAGTGGACAGATACTAATTTATTAATGTTCTGCCATTACTTCTAATGCTTTTCTCCTACTTTCCCTTCCCTCAGAGGACTAGTTCTTCTCTCTTCTACTCAAAAGAACAAGTGGTATCCCCAACCAAAATATAAGGAAGGAACACAAAACACAAAATATAACTTGAGTTCCCCAGTATCCAAATTAGAATTAGAAATATGGTTACCATACAACGTTGCTAACATTCTCATGATTTCTGGTTTTAAGTACACAATGAAAGAGTTGCAATCCAGAAACTGGAGGATATACTGATAGAAATAATCCAGGAATAGAAAGTTAAAGATGCCAAATTCTCCCTCATAAGTGGAAAAAAAAAAGTTGATATCATAGAAGTTTAAAGTAGAACAGAAGATGACTAGAGGCTGGGAAATGTAGTGGTAAGGGAGGGGAAGGGAGAGACTTATTGAAGAATGCAAAATTACAGCTAGATAGGAGAACTAAATTCTAGTGTTCTATACAATTATAGTTTGTACATTATAAAGTATCCTTTCAAATAGCTGAGGAAGTGTATTTCATATTCCTAACACAGAAATGTTTGTGATCACAGATGTACTAATTATCTTGATCTGATCATTATACATAGTATGTATTGAAATATCACTATGGACCCCAAGAATATTTACAATTACTACATATTAAAATTCCTCTCCTGTTATGACTATTTCTAATTTGAGTTTTTTTGAGAAATATTTTATATATAAAAGATTATCGAAAAGCCAATATATGTGCCACATTCACATATATAAAAATATACCTATTCCTATAAAGAAATTTCTTTTTATTTTGAAACAAATTAATAACCAGTTTTATCAGATATTAAGCTACTTCTGCTACCATACTTTTTCTAACAGTCACATACAGAAAACAAAAGGCATCCTGGTCATTTTCTCATACACACTATTGAAGACGACTGAATATGCTGCTAGATTATGTTGAGCCAGATGGTTTTGTCATTCCTTCATATCTGTTTACATTAAAAAATGAATTGCAAGTCATGCTATTTGCCCTGAAGTAGCAATTAATGGAATATCCCTTCACATAGGACAGTTACACTCTAATGGATTTTAATAGGTACATGTATTTGAATTCTAAGTATAAAAATATTTGTGAACATACAAGTGTTTTTCCTCCATGCATACAAGTTTAATACAGATTTTGAGACAAAAATTCCTTTCTAGGTATAGGAATCACTCTGTCACCGTGGTATCTATTTTTGACTTTTTTTAAGAGACAGAGTCTCACTTTGTTGCCCTTGGTAGAGTGCTGTGACATCACAACTCACAGCAACCTCCAGCTCTTGGGTTTAGGCAATTCTTTTGCCTCAGTCTCCCATGTAGCTGGACTACAGGCACCTGCCACAACGCCCAGGCATTCTTTTGTTGCAGTTTGGCTGGGGCCGGATTCAAACCCACCACCTTTGGTATAAGGGACTGGCACTCTACTCCCTGAGCCACAGGTACCACCCTTGGTTTTTTGAAGAAATACTTTACATACAAGATTGTGAGGTAGGGGGGAAAGTGGCTATGTGACAGCTCTCCAAAATTTGGTCCATAATCTAATTAGGAGTTTTTTAAATTAATCACTTGCTTTATTACCTTTGATTATAAAACCTAATTTGGTAGTCACAGCCATTATAAAATATATCCACAATTATCAAATATTCCTAAAATACATGACAGTCAAGGAGACCTAAAAATAATTTCCTTAATGTTTGAATAAATGTTAAAGGAAGGGTGTAATTGTCTTAAGAACAATTGAATATTGTATAAGAGCAAATGAATATTGCTTAGTATCACTTAACATAGCACATATCTTATTTTCATTAGGAGAGATAAGTTGTTTTACTTAGTATTTTACTTTCTACTTCTGAGGTGAGCCCAGAAAATGTGTGCAACATAGATACTTTCAAATACTTTTAACTTGTCATAAATATGAAACTGGGTTCACAAGACTGAGGCATTATTCCATTTTTCCTCAAGCAATAGACTTACTCCTTTACCCCCTTATTTCAGAGAAGCAAACTCTTATTGGCCTTACAGAACATAAAACTATTTCATGTTAATGTTAAAAGTAACCATTAGATCATACTTATAACTCATGCTTCCTATTAGTTTTTACCCTTGCTTTGTCCTCTGCCTTTTAGTTTCAATTGGTTGCTTTAGTTTAATTGCCTCCCATCCAGCTCTCATTGCCAAATTCCCTAAGGGGTATTTTCAAAATGATATTAAATTATATTCAGAGTAGTAACATTTTAACTCATGTAGTACTTTAATATTAAAATATTTGTTTTGTTAAATTATTTTAATGCATCACAGCATCTTTTAAATATTTCATATTATAGCGATGGTGAAATTCTCAACCGTTTCCAAGAAATGTACACAAGAATGGTTTCTCAGTGACACTCTTGTCTTACAATAAACAGAATTACCTATTTTCCTAATAGTATGAACTCGTTTATAAAATTAGAACTTCATGTTGATATATATGAAGTAATACTTTTATATTATAGATATTGAATGTTCCTGATTCAATAATCTGTAATTTATGGGCCTCCAGAATCTAGCAATGACCTACTGTTAGGTTCTTATGCCTTCATCCATTTGTTCATTCAGTAAATGCTTATTGTTCACTTATAGTCTTCTAGGCT
This sequence comes from Arctocebus calabarensis, assembly GCA_963573935.1. NCBI lineage: Eukaryota > Metazoa > Chordata > Mammalia > Primates > Lorisidae > Arctocebus > Arctocebus calabarensis. The sequence continues at coordinate 9,118 of CAUYON010189428.1, read as the reverse complement.
CTGAGCTACTTTCTAGAGATTTAACAAAGTGCTTATTACCATTTTGCTTTTTCATTTGTGATTTTCCTCTAGTCTCTGATTAAAATATTTTTTAAAAAGCTTGCATGATTTCTTGACATCTAGGAAGCGCTAATAATTTGCAAAATTATATTTTCTTATTGTACTATGTACAACTTTTATTTGCACACAAACTAGCATTGATCCAAGAGGAGGAAAGATGTTCATATTTCCACACTGGAATCTGAAGTCATAATTTTATAAACTATTTTATATTGTTAGGAACATGTATTAGTTAAATCTACTTAAATGTTATCTGAGGTCCATATCCATAATGAACACTAATTGGAATTACCAAAGCAAGATAAATTTAGAAGATTCAAACATATTTCAAGATTCACTATAGTCTGGTGCAATCAAACATGGTATTATGCTCAAAAACATAAATAGAAGAGATTAGTAAGCCAACTTTGATTTATAAAAAATGACTACTTTTCAGCTCAAGGCACACTGAAAAGCATCAGATTGCTCTAAAACAAAGGACTCAACAAAACTAGACACAGAAGTTGTAATTATTTCACTGCAAATTTCACATAACTATGATTAATATGTTAAATACCATTACAGAAAAGGGGAATGACATGGAAGTGTAATTTTGGTAAGTTGATGAAAACTATAAGTAAAAATCCAATGAAAATGGTAGAAATAAAAAAATACTAAAAGCGATAAAGCACACATTCAACAAACTCAGCTAAATCCCTACTTAAAAAAAAAACTTTCCATAAGATCAGAATCAAGCAAAAGATGGTATCCCTCATTAGTTTTGAAAGTCCTAGTCAGTAAAATAAAACAAAAAAATAAAAAGCATACAGAATAAAAACAAGTCTCTATATAAGGCCTGATACTTGCATGTCAATTCATAATCATCTATTAAGAAGACCAAAATCTATCAAAATATTTTTGGATGTTCCAGGGTGTTATGTCAATGTAAGAAACTGAATTGTATTTCTGCATAGAAGTCAGGAAAATTGAAAGTTGATTTTTCAAGTAATATTTACAATAACATTGAGAAAAATTAGCTGTAAAGGTAACTAAATACATATAGGATTTGCATATTAATACTATAAACACTGAATAAGAAATCAAGAATACTTTAATAAATGAATAAATGTACTGACTTCATGAACTGAAACAGTCAACATTTTTATGATGTCAATATTCCCCAAACCAATTTGTGGAGTGAATGCAAACTACATAATTTGCTGGGTTTTTTTTTTTTAGTATTGATGAGCTTATGCTAATTTTATATAGAAAAGGAAAGTATAGAGAACTACCAAAGTAATGGGAAAAAGAATACTGGAGGACTTACTAAATAAAATCTTTCTTGTCAGCAAAAGCAGTTATCTGAGTTTACAATTGTGGAGGATATGTTTCTGTGTTTCAGACTCAGTGGGTACTTTTCCATTTAACCTGTGTCTGTGCCCGGCTCTCAGACATGCTGCCAGCGTTTAATATTTTAAACTTCACAGAGGAGGTATCAGCATCCTTCTACTGCAGCATTAGAGGGGTGCTCACAGGCCAATTGCCTGCACTGGCTGCCAGGAGAGACAAGGGGACTGATGTCCACTATAGAAACTGATCTTTGTCTTTTGTGAACCAAGTGTTTTTCCACCCAAAGGAAAAACTGATGATTTAACTTAGGAATTTTTTTTGGTGACTCTAAAACAAAGATACAGTGGGCAAAAACCTCTTTCTTAGTTGTTGGCATTGTGACTATCTTTACTATCCTCCATATAATTGGACTTCTCTCCTAGCGTTAGGAACTAACTGGTGTGCAGTGCTCAGCTTCACATGCTGTAATCAAGATACTGTGTTATAGGAAAAAGGAAACACAGCAAGGAACAGTAACAGACAATATAGTTGGCCTTTCATTTTTAAAAAAAATGCAAAGGAGTCAAGTAGAGCAATTTTTTGACAAATTGTGCTTGGCCAATTGGACTTCAATACTTACATCTAAACCTATGCAAAAATTAAATCAATAGAAATCATACTGAAATCTAAAATTTTAGACTCATGAAGCATAAAGGGAAAATCTTTTGTGCCATGTGTTAAAGGTTTGTTTTATGCCACACTGTATGGGTAATCCCTTAAGAAAATATTGATAAATGCAATTTTATCAAATTTAGAAACTTTTGTTCCATGAGCAAGTGAATAAAACACCATTAAGTAAATAACAAGGCAAAACATGGATTGTCTAGTAAAAGGAATTCCCAAAGTGGTTGATTTACCCAATGAGTTAGGAGTATTGTGTGGTGCTTGAAAACAAGGAAATGTTCAAGAAGTTTGGAGATGTATTAAAATAGCACAGATAATATACTTAAAAAACTCAAAAAGGCTAAAACTAGACAATTTGAGTTAAAAAAATCAAAAATTGCTTTGGATTATAACTCAGAAATATCCATTTATGAGTGGATAAATTGTGGGATACCTAAACAATGAAATGTTACTGATTTATCAAAGGAATAGACAATAGTTGATTAGTTCACAACTAATAAAATTGAGTAGAGGGCAACTTGATGCCAATGGCCCTCTATTACTAAAACTTCTGATAAAAACATGGTATCTGGGCTTAGAATGCCCAGAAATGAGACAGGACCAATGAGTCATAATGCTTGGTGCTTGCTCTAACTGAAAAAAAAAAAAAAAAAAAAAAAAAAATCAGCATTGTCTACCTCGAGCCTATGAGCTTATGACTATTATTCAAACTTTTCTCAGTGAGAAACAGGAACTGATGTGAAGTGTAATACTGACTTTTTAATATAATTACCTTTTACATGTAGAGAAATGAACATAATTTATAGTCTACACTCAGATAATATATTTACTATAAGTCTATTTAAATATTACTGAGCATTTCTGGTATTAAGTATTATATCTCAGGAATTTGAATATTTGAGGCTATAACGGTAAGTAGGACACAGTTCCTTACCTTTGAAGCTTCTTGTCTAATTAAGAAGACATAATTTAACTGTTTCTGTCAGCCCCTCTTTCTCTGTTCTCCCCCTACAACCAAGATACACACATATAATTTTAAAAATCCTCTGGTGAACTATAACTCCAAAGTCTTAGAATCTTATCTTCTGAAATACAACTTTGATCCTACACATTCTTTCACTTTCTTAATTTTCTACATGTCCAGGAATGATGGAAGCACATATCTTCCCTTTCATGGCCTAATGAACTCAACCTTCAGAGTTTTTGAGGAAGACAGATGATGTGCGGCTATGGGTTTAGAGTTGTTGATTGAAACCCTAATGACGAAACTTCAAAATCAATACTAAAGGAACTGACTTATGTTACTTCTTCAAAAGATAAACAAGGTGAAATTTTGCTCATTAACAATATAGGATCATCTCTTTTCTACCTGAGCTACAAACTATTTCTGTCCTAATAAAACTAGTTTGATATTTTGGAGGTTGCAGGTGTATTTTAACTACTAAGATCTAAGTTAAACAATCTGTCTCGAAAATTTGATTTTCTGAAATTTTGAAGTTTCTAGTTATCTGTCTGTATAAAAATAACCTAACTTTTTAAGTTTTTCTCCCTCTAGCAATGAGAAAGCCAACACACTTCTATATCAGCTTTTTAGTCACAGTGCATAACTAGAACTCAATTCTTTTGCTAGATGTGCTTATGACCCAAATTGCTAAAATACTGAACTCTCTGCTTCTCTGCAAGATCAATTTATGTTTAGATTCTTACATAGATTTATGTATTTTACAGAGCCATAACAGGAGGACAAAGATCATTTTATAAGGATGTTTATAAGATAACCTGATGCAACATTAATACATCTTCTGGGTAGTAATTAAAACTACACAAGTTTCTTAGTTTGGGGGTCCAAAATATGCCTCATTGATAGTGCCTTGACAGAATACAAGCCTTTAACTTAATGTACAATTCTGACAATTAAAAATGTCCAGTTTCTCAAAAGCATTGGTAAGATAATGCCTTAAGTTCAGTATGAACACATGGACTCCTTCAGTTACAGATTATAATAGTTCCTTCTACACAGTTCTTCAGAATGGTTTTCCATTTAGATAAACTCTTTGTCTACCCTTGCCTTCCAGAGTATCTTTTAACTTGAGTATCTTCCCCAGACATTATGGGAATATCTTCTTATCTCCCTAACTCACAATATCTGGCTTTGATCTGGCCTTCCTCATTTAAATCCTGTGCCATGCATCTGTATTCTGCACTTCTACCAATTTTCAGGAGTATGTATTACTTGGACTCTTCACATACCTTTGTGTTATAGGGTTTTTTTTTTGTTTGTTTGTTTGTTTTGAGACAGAGCTTTAAGCTGTCACCCTGGATAGAGTGTTGTAACCTCACAGCTCACAGCAACCTCCAATTCCTGGGCTCTAGTGAGGCTCCTACCTCCTACTCCCAAGTAGCTGGGATGACAGGTGCCCACCACAACGCCCGGCCATTTTTTGGTTGCAGCCATTATTGTTTGGTGGGCCCAGGTTGGCTTCAATCCCGCCAGCTCAGGTGTACGTGGCTGGCGCCTTAGCCTGTTGAGCCACAGGCGCCAAACCTATGTTATAGTTTTTTTTTTAATACATGTCTGATGGTTAATCCTGGATGCCAACTTGACTGGATTAAGGAATATCTAGATGTCTGGCAAAGCATTATTACTGGGTGTGTCCAGGACCATGTTTGCACAAGAAATTGGCATGTGAAGTGGGGTACTAGGTGGGGACAATACCCCTGAATGTGAGTGAGGTCCAGATAAAACAAAAAAGGCAAGCAATCCCCTTTCCTTGCCTTCCGAAAATACCTGAATTATGGGCATGAGCCACCAAGCCCTGCCAACATCTACATGATTTTCAACCACCCCAGGTCCTGTGTCTTATATCACATCCAGCTTCATGCTCTGTAGCTTGTACAAAAACTATCTCAGAACTGCATGCACTCAAGATTCCCCCACCCACAAATAATCATCCTGTCTTATGTTTTATTTTTTGAGACAGTGTCTCACTGTTACCCAGGCTAGAGTACCCTGGTGTCAATCTAATGTCAAGCTCAAACTCCTAGGCTCTAGCAATCCTCTTGCCTCAGCTTCCAGGGTAGCTGGGACTACAAGCACCCATAACACCTGGCTAATTTTTCTACTTTTACTTGAGAGGGTATCCTTGCTCTTGCTCCGGTTGGTGTCCAACACCTAAGATCCAATGATTCTCCCACCTCGGCCTTCCAGAGTGCCAAGATTGTAAACGTGAGCCACTGTACCCGGCCAAATGATTTATATTTAAAGGCAGAAAAATTGCAAAGATAAAGACATTCATAAATAGAAGGACCAATTAATCAAGAGGATATAACTGCCCTAAATGTACATCTATTTGAGAATAAAATCAATTTCTATAATTTAAAAACTGAAAGAACTAAAGGGAGAATTAGACAACAACCACAATACTAGTGGGATATTTGAGATAATCTCTCAGTAATTGACAAAAATTTTTTGTAAAAATAAGCATATGGCATGTAAGTGTGCATGTGCACATATCAACCTTTATAGAACATTGGATTTGTTGTGGCAGAACAGATAGTTTTTTCAATGTACTTAGAATGTTCATCAAGACAAGTTATATGCTAGGCTATAAAATAATTGCTTTAATATACTTTAAGAAATGTAAATGTACAGCAAATGTTCTTTGAAGTAAAAGTAGAATTGAATTTGAGATTAATGAAATAAATACCTGAAAAATCTCCCAATATTTGTGAAGTAAGCAATACACTTAAACTATAAATCAGGACAATGATTCCACCCCTACTCTGCATAGCTCATATATAGCTCACAGACTTAAATATGAGGACCAACTAAATATCAGAATAAGTACGGTAGGCAGAGAAACAGTACAAAGGAACAATTTGGCTTCCTTGACATTCAAAGCTTCCTTTGGCCAAAATCACTATTACCAAAAAAAAGACAACAACAAAAATAAACCCCACAAAACAAAAAAAATCTGGCAAGCCATAGACTGGGGAAATAACATTTGTGCTCCCCACTCACATGCTCTCCCCCCTATCCTCCATATTTATCTAAGAACTCATGTTGACATTTTTAGATGTCAGGGAAATGAAAATTCAGACTATAAAGAGATATTGTATACCCACAGCTTATTAAGTACTAGAATGCTTGAAATTTAAAGACTGGCATGACCAAATGCTGACTTGATATGGTGCAAATGAATGCTTATACATTTCTTGTGCATGTAAAATGTTGTAATCACCGGGAAAAACAGTTTTTCAGTAACTCAAATTTGAAGGTATGAGTACCCTAATGTTTACAATTCAGCAATTCACTGATAGGTCTTTAGCTGGGAAATTAAATGAAAACCCAGTCCACATAAAGTCTTTTACAAAACTCTCCTAAGAGTTTAATTAAACACAGACTTAACAAGGAAATACTTCACGTGGTAATGCTGAACATTAGACTAATAGCAATTACCACTGAGCAATGACTGGAATAAAGAGGAATAAAATTACGAGATATTAATAAAATAGGAGATATTAATAAAATATATCACAGTAATGTCAAACGTGCTGACCTAAAAATCCACATAGAAAAGAGTATACATCATATGATGTATTTATATGAGGTTCTAGAACAGACAAAATTAATCTATTGTAATAAAAATAAGAGCAGTGCCTACTTCCACAGATGTGGTTCTAAATTTTAAGGATTAGGAAATTACTTTAAGATGCAGAAATGCTCCCTATCTTAATAGACTTCTGGGTGACAAATGTTTAGGCTTGTCAAAACTTATAAAACTATACACTTAAACTCTGCCTTTTTCTTATTGTATGACTATTATATAATAAGATAACCAAGTAACTAAGGAAAGTAGCACCCCTATCTCCCAATTTCTATGACAGAGTGATGCCGGTACCTAGTGTCAAGTTGCAAACCCACTTCTATTCATAAAGAAATTTATTCTTCAAAACTTTGGATGAAGACAATTAACAAGCATAGGTAGCTACCCTGATTAAAAGGTGAATTTTATATGAACTATGTGTGACATGATGCTGTTAAGTCCTATTATTTGAGGATAATGTTTCTTTTAGTTGAGAAAGGGTCCTTGCTCTTGATATCTTGATATATGCAATGGGGTATATTGACATGGCTATATAATACAATAAGATTTCTGCCTTTGAAATTTCTTGAGTGAATCACCTGTGATGGGATTATAGTCTAGTTTAATGTTTACTCAATAAAATTATTTTATTTCTCTGCCACTTTTGTGGAGAGGGTTTCTGGTTTAGCAAGAGATCATTTTCATTTTCCCATACTCTCCACCCCAAATTTCTGTGCTTTTCGCATAATAGAACATAGTTATCCCCATAGAACAGGTATAAGGTCTGGAAGTAAGTTAATATGATCTATAACCTTCTAAGTTCCAATCTTAGATTTTTGAAGAATTGATGCCTTATAAAATGTGTTTACTACGTGATCATTCTCTTGTATTTACAAAGCTACAGTTTCAGGATAGTTAAAAATCACAAAAAATGAATTCATAATTTCACAGAAAGAAACAAATACGCAACATACACACCCTGTATTTCAGTGGTTTGGCACAAATCCATTAAACATTTTTAAAGTTTTTTTTTTTTTTTTTAGAGACAGAGTCTCACTTTATCTCCCTTTGTAAAGTACTGTAGCGTCACAGCTCACAGCAACCTCCAGCTCTTGGGCTTAGGTAATTCTCCTGCCTCAGCCTCCCGAGCAGCTGGGACTACAGGTACCCACCACAACGCCCAGCTATTTTTTTGTTGCAGTTTGGCCAGGACCGGGTTCGAACCTGCCAGCCTCGGTATACGGGCCACAGGCGCTGCCTTAAACATTTTAAAAGTTTTACATAAAAGCATTACAATGTCTCTGTATATGCAATGATTCCTTATTAAGCCAAATATGATGCTTTGCCCATAATTCTAAAATCTCAGACTCTTTTAATGTGACGTTTATACAATAATCTAACCATGAAATTCTTTCAAAGTTACAATTCAGCAAACAAATTAATATTGCTTTACAGGACATTGAAGGAATCTTCATTCTTTGTCTGAGAGTACTTTCAAAAATGAATAAACTTGGTTTGCCAGAGGCATATAGATAGGAAATGAACTGGAAGGTCGCTACCTCTTTTAGCAGATACCAGATGACGACATGAATCTGAGAACCTTAGAAATGATCTTTTATTTTGGGTAAGAAATCTGGGACTCAGCATGGTAAATTATATGTAATATAACCAGTTTGTTGTATTTTAACTTGTATATAAACCCAGCACATTGTACCCCATAAATGCATTATTGTACATAGCTATGATTAAAAAAATAAATAAATGACTGGCCTCAAATTTATAAGAGCAAATTTTTCTGGACATGGTTTATAAGATGTTTCTCCGCATCATCTGAGGTTTTCTTGAAATTATATGACTAAATGATATCTCTAAGCTAAAGAAGAAAATTTGTAACCATAGGTGGCAAAAATAAATAAAAATAAAATAAAAATCACGTAGCAAAATCACCAGTGCACTTGAATTAAGAAAACTCATGTGCCTATTCTTCCTTTATGGCTAAGATCATTGTGGTCCTGTTAAGGTAATTACATCTGTGATTTTATTACTTCTTATGTAAAATAAAAGCATTACCCCTGAAATGCTTATATTACATTTCCACCTGTATTTTTATCGAGATATTGTTCCAATTTAATAAAAAAATCTCCAAATGGGAAATAACAGCTTACAGTTATGGACATGTTGTGTATGATTATTCATTCAAGTAGCATTCTGATCAATGACATGCTAATTTTCCTAAGCATTTCTTTTGTTATACCCATTAGGATATTAATCTAAGAAACTGTCCTAAGAGTTTAAATGCCTTTCTTCTATTTTACCTTTGTTATAGTGTTTCTTAATTTTAAGAGAAAGTCACTGGTATTAGGACACATGCATCTGAATATGCTTTTCCACTTTTAATGACCTATTTCTAGCAGGTATATTAACGAGAAAATATCATGAATGGTATGTCAATCAGGTTGATAAAAATATCTCAGATTGCA
>CAUYON010189425.1:0-15245 GCA_963573935.1 Arctocebus calabarensis | reverse complement strand
GATTCTCTTGCCTCAGCCTCCCTAGTAGCTGGGACTATAGGCGCCTGCCACAGCGCCCGGCTATTTTTTTGTTTTGCAGTTCGGCCGAGGCCAGGCTTGAACCCGCCACCTTCGGTATATGGGGCCGGCGCCCTACTCGTTGAGCCACAGGAACCGCCCCATTTAACGTTTTTTTAACTATTTTAAGGGAAATGCCAAAACTTTCCAAAACCTTAGAGCTGTTTAATAATTTAACTGAATACTTTTGGTCGATAATAAAGTTTACATTATATGTTCTTTATTATTTTGGAGCACTTTAATTATAGTTTATGATTTATAGTTTGGCTTACTCTCCTTTTGGGAAACTATTCTATCTAAAACATTGTGTACAACTAGATGATTCTTGATATATAAATGAATAATATTATTTTACCTATCTTGTTCATGGTATCTATAGTATAAAGTCAAACAGATTTTGGCATTTTCACTAATAGAAATAAATAGCAGTTTTCTGTGGAAATTTTTACTAGTCAATACTTCTCTTTAGCATTATAGAAAACATTACTTTGAGGTATTCCATGAAGGGATTCTTCCTTTGTCTGTTACATTCTAAAAATAAAATATATATATTATTTAGAAAAAATTTCAGCTATAACACTTAATAGCTAATACAGCACCAGTTTTTATCTTAATATTGTAAAATTCTCTTATGTCATACTTCCATTGCAACCATGTTACAGCATGAAGATTTAATTATGTACTGTAAACTTATCATATCCCTTTTTGCAATTAAATGAGGTTCATTAAAAAAAAATCTCATACTACTACTATTTAAGGTAGTTAGTAAGAGTTTCAAACAGATATGCCTACAGGGTCCAAGCAGCTATATGCAGGCATGAAATAGCCTGGGCATAAGAAAATACTATAGGAAGTTGTGGGGATAATTTTGAGAGAAGAATCTCCCTACAGCCAATTTTTTTTCCATATGGGAATCCTAGCACTTTGTTGCCTGAACTTTAGAGTTCGCAAGTGACAATGATATATGTATAAGATTAATAACATGAATTTTATAATGTTTTAAGTAGTAGATTATTTTTTACCACTCATCATGTGGAACAAATAAACATATTTGGGGACCGTATGCAAGAGTTTGTATTCATTTCAGAAAGTTTTACAGAACGCAACTTAAATTACCTGTAAATTTTTCCGTATCTATTGAACATTTTTTTTTGCTTGCACTATTTTCTCTTGTATAATTTATATAAATTTTTAAAATAGATTTCCCACTCTTTCCCTCTTTAATTTTTTCAAAGTTTATCTAAAGTGTAAGAAAAAGTTTTCTACATCATATTCTAAATAGTTTTAATTATTGCCAGAGCATACCTTGCTACCAGTCAAACCTTAGAACATTTTCTATTATTTTAGTATTAATTTACTTAGAATTCCAACAAATATTATTGTTTAAAAATATACTTGTAGAAGAGCTTTTTAATTAAGTTTTTAGTGAAAACCTAAAATTCTAGAAACACTATTTTAAACTCTAAGTTTACAAGAAAAAAAATAAACATAAGATTCCCTTTCTTCCATCTGCTCCCCTAGGTCCCCCCGCCAAAAATCCTTTTTATGGATTTTGTGTTTTTATGCTTTACCTCTGCGACTATTTCTTACAGTAGTGTTCCATGGCTCAAATGATAATGTAGAAATGGAGAAATATTCTAAGAGTAGAGCAATATAGTCTACCACCCAAGAAGCCAGAGCATAGGAAGTTGATGAAAATGGTGCCTATACAACACTAAACATAATAATTAAGAACTCTTGAAGAGCCCTAATGTAGGCAAGGCTAATCTAAGAGTGTGTTGCAGGATAAGTCCCTTAGGAAAAAAATCTGTCAAAAAGTCAAGTTTGAGATGTGATGCTCATAGCTTTTGCTGATTTTTATCCCTAAAATTGTCATCCTACAATAAAGTCATATGTAAAACCATAGCTAATCTTATGGTTAATTTTAGTTAAATAGGAAGTTTTAAAAATGGGTAGAATCTTCAATATATATCTATGTGTGTATTATTTTATATCAGCTTAGAGAATCTTGCAGCTGTCCATGTTTTCACTTCATAGCACGTGTCACTGTGACAAATGAAAAATATTTTCATCCGCAAGGATTACTGGCTTGCTGAAAAGCAATAAACAAACTGTAATAAGAATTATGTATGTAACTGACCATTAATCAGACTAGTCACAGAGTGGTAATGAAGAGAATGAAAAGATGGGATAAAGTGTTTTCTGCTGACCAATGGTGTACATTACATTAATAATTTATTAGCTAAAATTTGTGATTATTACTGGCTAATGTGCTTAGCATTGACTTATTTGAATTATTTCTTTAAAAAAAATACAGAGTAAAACCATTAGCTATGACTCCTTTTGAAATTAGCCTTTGAGTAGCTTTTTGTTCTCCAAGGTGGGTTTCCAGAGTCGTCTTTCAGAAAGGGAAATAAGGCTGAGAAAATGTCCCCATATTTTGCACTTTATTCCAGCAGAGTTATAATAGGGAGATACTACTTTTAAATTATTCTTTTCTTCTCTCAAATACTTAACATTAAAGTGGTGGGTAACTATTTTTAATGCAGTTACTTCCTGAGAAGAGAGCTTTAGGGAGACTTCAAAAAAGTGGCCAAATCACTCAGTGGAATGAATGGCAAAGTTTCAGTTTATAATATAGATGATACATTAACAAAGTTGACAAAATTTTACTCTTTAGAGATACTTCACAAGAAAGGAAAATAATTCTTTGGTAAAATGCATTTGAAAATTCTATGAACAAGTCTTTACTATTAGGATTAATAGTCCCAAAGAAAGCTAGTATGCATAATTTCCTTTAAATCTTCAACATTATTTCTTTAAACAAAACACATCAAAGTCTTCTAATTTTTTGGACATCTAAGAATAACTCATAAATGTATAATTCATATTGCTATAAGAGAATATTCTTTTAAATAATCCTTCCTCTCTTCCTGGACCTGAAGCATATCTGTGACCTTAATTGCCTCCAGATAGACAAGTGACATTTCCATTCTAGTAATTAGCTTTCTAATTAGCCTTTTAGAGTAAGTTGTCTAAAACTTGGAAAAAAGTTTCCTTTAAAAACCTGGGGTCTTTTTCCCTAAAAAAAAGTTTACATATGCAAACTTGTCATATTTTATTTTATATGTCATTTCATTAATTTAAAAAATCATAAAATTGTTTATAACAAATTCCTAAAAGAGGTTTTGTGATACTTTTTGCCTAAAAACATATAGAGAAAGAGAAAATCAGCAAAAATTAAAATTACTATTTACCTCCCAAGGATATGTACAGGCATGAAAATTTTGTTTTTTTTTTTGCAGTTTTTGGCTGGGGCCGGGTTTGAACCTGCCACCTCGGGTATACGGGGCCAGTGCTCTACTCCTTGAGCCACAGGCACTGCCCGGGCATGAAATATTTTTAACTGATTTTTTAGTGATATACATGTAGTGATACATGTTTTATTTTTCCCTTAACATTCAAAACAACACTTTCCCCCTTAGCAAACATGAGGCTTCTATTTCCTTAATGTAACATTATTATATGTGAATATACAGCATAAAAATATCAGAATCATTAATGTCCGTGTCATTTATGACTCCATTTATGAAGTTAAAAAGTGAATGCAAATTGAGTTGTTCAAAGAGTGCAAATATTTTAATAATGGTTGCCATAACAGGGAGAAATAATGAAAAGTCCTCGGTATGCATAGCAGTCTCACACACACACATACACACACACACACACACACACACTCTATTTCTACATATGTGAAGTGCTGGACTGAGGCTGTGTCTATTATCCAAACAATCCTTTGTCCTGTCAGGCGGTTGAGGAGAAAGACCATAACCCCTGGTGTCCTGGAGAACATTTGCTGGCCCGCAGGGACTGTCTGTCACATAATTTAGGCAAGTTAATGTCTGCCTGAGCTCTTGTATTTACATATAAATTGTTTGCTGGGTGGAGGGAGAAGGCAGAGAGAGAGAGATCTATTACAAACTCCCTCCTCCAATTATTTGATGATGTCTGTGTTCATGTGGGTGTGTCCTCAGCAAATGCGAGCACAGGGGGAAGGTTACACATGGAAGATCTGGATTCTCCCACATGTAGGAAATTAGCATCTGCAAAAGCAAACTGGGTGCCCGTCATCCATTTCTGCACATAATGAGAGAGAAGGGATTGAACATGGAGACTTACTGCTGTTTTGGCATAAATGCACATGGCAGAGATAATAAATCCTTGTTCCAATCAGGACTCGTGGATTATGTGGTATTGTTTTTTATGTTCAGATCCATTAGCTTTCAGTGACCCGTCCACATATAGCCCAGATACCCACCCAGGCTGTCATGGAGGAAGGTAGACAGGCGTTTTGGCAAAGAGAGTTTGTATTTGATAAAAACTTTTTATAGATGTTATCTTTTTTTAACATATAGGATTTTGAGTATAACACTTCAAAGAGCACTGAATTGCAGGCACAAAATACTCTACAGGATTCACAAACTAATCAAACATGTTTTAGGAGAAGGGTATGGAGAATGGAGTTGAGGACAGTTAACTTAGGGAACAGACTGTTCACCTCAAATTAAGAACCAGGCTACAAAACTGCAATAATAATAATAATTATTATTATTATATGGCAATTACTAACAGAACTATAATTAGAAATAAAACCACTAAGATTGGACATTTCTGTTTCCTGGCATGTATGTGTGTGGGTTTATTTTTTTCCCTCTAAGTTAACATTTGTGAGCAGTTCTTGTGAGCAGTTCTTGAGTATTGTACTAAATACTTTATATGCATGTTGAATTCCCATGACAATTTTAAATGATCAGTAATTTCATGTACCTATTATCTAGATTAATATAAGGAGGTTAAATAACTTGATCAAAATCACAAAGTGAAGGCAAATCAGATCCAAATGAGTCCACACTCCATTTTTTTTTAATTTGAAAATATTACAGGGGTATAAATAGTTTTGATTGCATGGATCACTACAATGCTTGAGTCATGGTTGTAAGTGTGCCCATCACCCAAATAGTGTTCCATGTACCCATAAGGTAGGTATTCACCCATCCCCTCCTCCTCCATATTTTATTTCCATTGAGTTTTACTTCTTTCTATGCACATGTGTGCTCATCAGTTAGTTCCAATTAAATAGTGAACACATGTGGTGTTTTCTTTCATTCTTTAGATACTTAACTTATAACAATGGTCTCCAGTTCTGTCCAAATTTTTAAAAAGGTATTAAGTCATCCTTCTTCATGGTGAAGCAGTATTCCATGTGTTAGCCCAACATGTGGCCACTGAGAAGTGAAAAATAGAGGATATTTTCAAATTGGAAATGCATACTTTTACTTTTGCCTTTTCTTTATTAATACTTTTATCTCTGTTATTGTAGCGTGGCTACAATGAAAACATTTGAACCAATTTTTTTTTTTAACCACAGCAACACCATCTGCCGTGGTCTCACTTACAACTCACTCAGCAACTCAAATCAAGCCTTATATCCATATGACAAGCGGAGGGTTACTATTTTTCCTCTTATTAGAATTTTACTGAGCAAAATTTATAAATATTTCAAACAGGGAGTTAAGCTGAGGTGAAGGAGTGTTAAGGTAATTGTTAAGGAAATAAAAAATGAGAGAAGCAGAGAGAAAAAGAGAAACAAAAGCTGATGTCTCACAGAGAAATGAATTCTCTTGGGTTTTGTCAAGGCATTGGAAAAAATTAAAACTTTCTTTGATGTTATGTCAAGTCTTCACAGCCAGTTGATTTAATATTTTAATTAAATTTAATATTTTTGTGATTTACTGAGTGTTTATTTACATTATTTCTACCTTGAAAGTGGTTGAAGACAGCAGACAAAGTTAAATGTAAACAACATAAAGGGTTATTGGAGATAAAACAATGGCAGAGATAAATTGCTTAATTTAAAAAAAAAATTGGATAATAAATCTGACACTAAACTTTTTGTAATTTTAATCTAAAAATAACAGATGTGCTGAATATTTGTATTTATAACTCTGATACAATTTTAAGTTCAAATAAAATTAGGTATGCATTTGTTCACTAATAAGCCATGATTTTACCTGGTTTAATGCTTACTAACCTTTAGTTATATACATTTTTAATGACTTTATTTGGGGAGGGAGGATTTAAAAAGATGAGTGGATAAAATTGGTGGTCAGACCTCACGTAAGAAAAGTAGTTGTGGCTGGATGTGATAGCTCCTGCTTGTAAACCCAGGACTTTGAGAGGCCAACTGAAAATGATCCCTTGAGCCCAGGAGTTCCAGGGAGCAGTGAGCTGTACTCATGCCACTGTACCCCGGCCTGGGCATAGAGTGAGAACCTGTCTCAAAAAGAAAAAAAGAAAAGTATTTGCCAAAGTCTATACACAGAGATGGAAACAAAATGGGCTATCCCATTTTGGGTTTGTATCCACATTCTTTCACACAGTAGTTATGATGTCAGGGAAGTTATGAAATCATTCTCAACTTCATGTTAATTCAGCTACAGAGTGGATATAATAAGAATATCAGCTTCAACATTTTTTAGTATTGTTGAAAGTGTTACATTTTTTGAAAAGTAAAATATTTAGCAAAGTTTCTAGCACATAATAAACTCTGAATATGTGATAACCCTTATTATTAGTCGAGAAAGTAAAAACAAACAAAAAAAAGTCCCTAGGAGATCATAGGAAAAAAAAATGTATTAAACCAATGAACATACATGTAAGTGTGTGTATTTATTTGTGTATACACATATGTATTTCTTTTCAATGCACATAAAAATGAAATAAAAATACCTTGGAAGGTAGGTTTAAGGTAGGCTAATTGGCTCTGGCTCAGGAATACAGGCAGAAATCAGCCAAATGCTACATTTATGTTTTTATGTGTTGCAAATTTAAAACTTTATTTTAAAAAGTAAAAGTAAATTCAAATGATTGTATCTTAACTTGGCTGTCATTTTGAGGTAGATTTAGATTTATTACAGAAAGTTACATTTAGTAAACATATTTAAATGAAGCCTGTTTTTATTTAATAAAAAATTATTTATTTTTATTTATCTTTATTTTATTTATTTATTTATTTATTTTTATTTGTAGAAGTACTTCTCAACTTGCTTTTATCTAACCCTGAGTTTTAGTATACACACACACACATACACACACACCATACACACACACCATATTTTAGTTTTTTGGGTTTTTTTTTATAATTTTATTGAATCATAATAATGTACATTGGTGCAATCATAGGGCACGATTCATATACATTCAGAAATGTTTTCATCGTACTGTTACAGATAGCCTTCATGGCATTTTCTTGATCATTATATAAAGACACTGATACTCTACATTTAATAAGTTTCCCCAGTACCCTGCTAAGATGCACCGTAGGTATGATCCAAGTCTCCATTTTTTTTAATGGGGGAATAGTATTCCATAGTGTACATACACCACAGCTTGTTAATCCATTCCTGGGTTGGAGGGCATTTAGACTGTTTCCACATTTTAGCGATTGTAAATTGAGCTGTGATAAACAGTCTAGTAAAAGTGTCCTTATGCTAAAAGGATTTTTCTCTTTCTGGGTAGATGTCCAGTAATGAGATTGCAGGATCAAATGGGAGGTCTAGCTTGAGTTCTTTGAGAGTTTTCCACACTTTCTTCCAAAAAGGTTGTATCAGTTTGCAGTCCCACCAGCAGTGTAAAAGTGTTCCCTTCTCTCCACATCCACGCCAGCATCTGCAGTTTTGAAATTTAGTGATGTGGGCCATTCTCACTGGAGTTAGATGGTATCTCAGGGTGGTTCTGATTTGCATTTCTCTAATGATTAGGGACGATGAGCATTTTTTCATGTTTGCTAGCCATTCGTCTCTCTTATTTAGAGAAGGTTCTATATGCATGTCTCTTGCCCACTGATACATGGGATTGTTGGCTTTTTAAAAGTGGCTTATTTGAGTTCTCTATAGATTTTAGTTATCAAGCTTTGGTCTGATTTAAAATATGCAAATATCCTTTCCTATTGTGTAGGTTGTCTATTTGCTTTGGTTGTTATCTCCTTAGCTGTAAAAAGATTTTCAGTTTAATTAAGTCCTCTTTTTTAATTTTTGTTATTGTTGCAATTGCCATGGAAGTCTTCTTCATAAAGTCTTTCACCAGGCCAATGTCCCAGTGCTTTTTCTATGCTTTCTTGGAGGATTTTTATCATTTCATACCTTAAATTTAGGTCTTTTATCCATCTTCAATCAATTTTTATGAGTGGAGAAAGGTGAGGGTCCAGTTTCACTCTTTTACATGTGGATATCCAGTTCTCCCAGCACCATTTATAGAATAGGGATTCTTTCCCCCAAGGTATGTTCTTGATTGGTTTATTGAAGATTAGGTGATTGTAAGATGTTAGTTTCATTTCCTGGTTTTCTATTTGATTCCAAATGTCTATGTCTCTATTTTTGTGCCAGTATCATGCTGTCTTGACCACTATGGCTTTGTAGAACAGCCTAAAATCTGGTCTAGTGATTCCCCCAGCTTTGTTTTAATTACTAAGAACTTCCTTAGCTATACGAGGTTTTTCCTGGTTCTATACAAAACAATTTTTTTTTAAGTCTTAAAAATACGATGTTGGTATTTTAATAGAGATAGCATTGAATTGATGATTGCTTTGGGAGGTATAGATATTTTAACAATGTTGATTCTTCCCAGCCATGAGCATGGTATGTTTTTCCTTTTGTTAATATACTGTATTTCTTTTCTTAGGGTTTCCTAATTTTCTTTATAGACGTCCTTTGTTAGGTATATACCTAGGTATTTCATTTTCTTTGAAGCTATGGTGAAGGAAGTTGTGTCCTTAATTAGCCTCTCATCTTGGCTATTATTGGCATATATAAAGGCTATTGACTAATGGACATTGATTTTATATCCTGAGACATTACTGTATTTTTTGATGACTCCCAGGAGTCTTGTGGTTGAGTCTTTGTGATTCTCTATATATAAGTTAACATCGTCAGCAAAGAGTGAAAGTTTGACCTCCTCTGCTCCCATTTGGATGCCCTTTATTTCCTTGTCTTGCCTAATTGCATTGGCTAGAATTTCCAGCACTACGTTGAATAGTAATAGTGACAGAGGACAACCTTGCCTGGTTCCAGTTCTAAGTGGAAAAGTTTTCAGCTTTATTCCATTCAGTAAAATATTAGCTGTGGGTTTGTCATAGATAGCTTCGATCAGTTTCAGAAATGTGCAATAATGTGCTATGACAATAATCTACAGTGTTCTAATTAGAAAAGGATGCTGGATTTTATCGAATGCTTTTTCTGCATTTATTAAAAGGATCATATGGTCTTTGTTTTTGCTTCTGTTGATATGGTCAATAACGTTTATGGACTTGCATATGTTAAACCAGCCTTCATCCCTTGGATGAAACCTACTTGATCATGATGTATGACTTTTTTGATGATAAGCTGTAATCTATTGGCTAGGATTTTGTTGAGAATTTTTGCATCTATATTCATTAGGTGAAATTGGTCTGAAATTCTCCTTTTTAGTTGGGTCTTTTCCTGGTTTTGGTATCAGAGGGATGGTTTGCTTCATAAAACATGTTGGAGGAAGACTTCTTCCTCAATTTTTTGGAATAATTTCTGCAGTATAGGTATAAGCTCTTCTTTGAAGTTTTGATAGAATTCTGCTGTGAAGCCATCCAGACCAGGGCATTTTTTTGTTGGGAAATTTTTTATTGTTTCTTTGATCTCAGTGCTTGAAATTGGTCTGTTCAGGAGATCTATTTCTTCCTGGCTAAGTCTAGGGAGAGGGTGGGATTCCAAATATTAATCCATTTTCTTCACATTTTCAAATTTCTGGGAATAGAGTTTCTGGTAGTATTCAGAGATAATCTCTTGTATCTCTGTGGCATCGGTTGTTATTTCCCCTTTTCAGTTCTGATTGAAGTTACTAATTTTCTATTTCTAGTTAGTCTGGCCAAAGGTTTATCTATTTTATTTATTTTTTTTAAAAAACTAACTCCTTGTTTTATTAATTTTCCAAATGATTCTTTTGTTTTCAATTTCATTAATATCTGATTTAATTTTGGATATTTCTTTTCTTCTGCTGGGTTTATGCTTAGATTGTTCTTCTTTTTCCAATTCCATGGTTCCTGAGTTTGTTGATGTGCTTGCTCTCTTTCTGTTTTTCTGATGTAGGCATCTGAAATGTGATACATTGTCCTCTCAGGACTGCTTTTGCAGTATCCCACAGGTTTTGGTAGCTTGTGTCTTCATTGTTGTTATGCTCAAGGAAATTACTGATTTCATCTTTTATTTCTTCCTGCACCCAACTGTCATTCAACAGAAGGTTGTTTAATTTCCATAGTTTTGTGTGGGGTTGAATGTCTCTGTTGGAGTTGAGTTTCACCCTTAGTGCCTATGGTCTGAGAAGATACAAGGTAAAATTTCAATTATTTGATTCCATTGAGGTTTGTTTTCTGTCCTAGGACATAATAGATTTTGGAGAATGTTCCATGGGCTGATGAGAAGAATGTATAATCTTTAGCTTTGGGATGGAGTGGTCTATCAAGCACAGTTGTTCTAGGATCTCATTTAACTCCCTTATATCTTTGTTTAATTTCTGTTTAGAGAATCTGTCCAGCTCTGTAAGAGGAGTGTTAAAGTCCCATTATTATGGTGTTACAGGATATCATATTGCTCAGACTAATTAAGGTCTGTTTCAAGAATCTGGGAGCTTTTAAGTTGAGTGCATAAATATGTAGAATTGAAATTTCTTCTTCTTGTATTTTTTCCCTTGACCAGTATGAAGTGTCCATCTTGGCCTTGTTTGACTTTAGTTGCTTTATATCCATATGTATCTGAAAATAAGATTACAATCCCTCTTTTCTTCTGAATTCCATTTGTCTGATAAATTGTCTTCCCACCCTTAACTCGCAGTTTTAATTTGTCTTTTGAAGCTAGGTGTCTTTCCTGCAGACAACAGATGGATGGCTTGTGTTTTTTAATCCAATCAGCCAGTCTATGCCTCTTCAAGGGGAATTCAAGCCATTAACATTTGTTGAGATAATGTGGTAGCATTCTATTCATCTTATTTTGTTAAAATCCATTGCTTAGTTTTGTCTTTTGCATCATTGTGGAAGCTAGGTTCTGTCTTTTAATTTCTGGGTGCTTACCGTGCTGGTGGTCCCTTGTGATGGTCAGTGTGTAGAATAGATTGAAATATTTCCTGTAGAGCTGGTCTTGTTGTGGCAAATTTCCTCAATGTTTGCATATCAGTAAAAGATTTGATTTCTCTGTCAATTTTAAAGCTTACCTTAGCAGGATATAGAATTCTGGGCTGGAAATTGTTTTGTTTAAGTAGATTGATTAAAGATAGATGACCATTGTCTTCTGGCTTGAAAGAAGAAGAAGAATGAGAGAAGTCTGCAGTCACATAATGGATTTGCCCCTGTAGTATTCTACTCATCTTATTTTGTTAAAGTCCATTGCTTAGCTTTGTCTTTTGCATCATTGTGGAAGCTAGGTTCTGTAACATGAGAACACTTTTACTAAAGAATATTTCATTAAGCATTCTAAGCAACTGTGTTTATTACATAGGTGCTTCACAACAGTGCATTTTTAATTTTTTGTATTAGAAATATATTAATCTGGATTTGCATTCATTAAAGTGGTTGGTGGTGATTATATGTGAGAGAGATTGAACTCAATATTTAAGCTCAATTTCCACTCATGCTGTCATAGTCAAGGCTTTGAAAAGCTTATTAGGAGATCATTCTACAGGTGATTATATTTTCTAAGGAAGAGAATGTGGCACTTGAAAAATCATTCCTTCATGGTGCAATTATACATATATTAGAGCTACAAATCCCAACCTTTTTAAAAACACACATGTCATACTCATATGCTCTAAAAATCCATACACTACTCTCAATTTCCAAAATTTAAAAAAAAAAAAAACTCTCAAAAGTCTGAGAAAATTTTCCAAAGAAGAAATCCTTTCATAATGTGAAAGAGTAAAAAACAGGACTTGATTTTCAAATGCTGGTGGAACAAGAAACTATTTGATCTCATTGAGATCACTGTTAGCACATCTGTGGTATTTGGCAGCCAGAAGGAGACCCTCTCTTGAAAAACATTTATTGAGTGTCAGCTGAGTCCAAAAACTACGTATATTCCTAATAAATTTCTAGAATGATATTAAAATAGGGATGTGTAGGCATTGGGGACAAGAAAAAGAGATAAGAAGAAACGGACTGTGGGCATGAAGAAGGGAGGATTGTGAAGCATTAAACACGTTTAGTGGTGACTTAATTACTCTGCTCAATTGCTCCTTTCTTTTTTCCCCCTTTTGAACAATGAACAATCATGTAAATTCAGTGTAGTATTTGTTCATTTGAAAATATCCCAGAAACGCAAACCTATTTTTTGAAGAAGAGGAAAAAGAAGTAAGTCCTAGATATTGCTGTTGCCAAGCTGAACTTGGAACTAACAAACGTTCCTCGCACGGTGCCAGCCCCTGATGTGTTGAGTACTCAGCCCTGTCTTCCACCGACACAGAGGGGGAAATGCTGTAAAACTGCAGCTATTTTGTCAAAGCTGAATTTGCCTAAATTTGTCATTTTCAACCAGTTGTTTTGACTTTGTACAGAAATAAATTTAAGTCTTCAATAAAATGCTTCTGCATTAAAGGTCATTGAGATCACACAATAGATCATATTTTTCTTCTCATATTTGGCATTGGAAATTGTTCCCTAATGTCGTGCTTAGCATCTAAAAGCTTAGATTCTAACATCAGCAATACTGAAGCACATAACTACAAAGAACAGCTAAATAAACATCACTTGTTTAAAATTTTTCATGGAAAATTCCATTTATTAACCCTCATGATAAGAGCGTCTCACTTTTAACTTAAGCCCCTTATAATATACTGTAAGAAATGGAAAATAGTTCATTATTATTATGCACATTACTAGGAATGAGTAGCATTTAATGAGCATTTTCTATTACAACAATTCTCTATGAGGCTGATATAAGTATCCATATTTCGCAGACCCAGGTGAAGAAGAATACTCAGCAGATCATATGATTTCTCAAGGTCATAGAGCTAATGAGTGATAAAGTCTAGATTCGGTTCTCAGACTATCTACTTTAAGCTCCTGATCACATTTATTTACTGTCTCCTGGATAACGCTGAACATCAGTTATGTAGCTAATACCCACAGAAAACTTGTTTGAAACATTTAATGATCTTTGGGGGACCTTTTCTAAAAAACTGAAAACTGAACAGTCTTCAATGACATTCTTCTCCTGGTCATCTGGGGAAGACCAGAGAACTCTTTCAGGAAAATAATTACCTCTAAGAAAGGAGCAGGTACTGAGCCACACACTGTAATTTCTGTATCCCAAGACGTGTGCAACCAAGGGATGGTAGCCAAGTTTCACTGGGAATGAATGACGTGCTCAGTGGGAACACTCACGCATACCGCGTGGCACAGCGGCCTGGCGGCAGGGTCCTGTGCCTTCGTCATTCTGATTCACAGTATGATACATGCCCGGGAGAACAGGGCCACCATTCTGATTTACACAATAGTCACATCACAGCAGAGTATTTTCTTATCTTTTCTTTTTTAAATGCAGTTTGCTAAGTTTGTGTTACCCTTAGAACACATGATGCTTTCTGGGTGGATTGTACCAGAATGGACAGAGATGCGAATTCACAAGGAACCATGGCTCTTATTAACAAAAGAATGCAATTTAAACTCATATTGGTCATCTGAATTAGCGTTCAGAAAATCAAGCTAAAAGTAATTTTTTAAAGTATCTTCTGCGCAAGAAAAGCCCTTAGCTTTATACCACTTCCTTTCTACTGCATAGCCTAAAAAATGTCTAATATCTCTGAAAGTTTTATCAAGAGCTTATGATAAGCTTCTACAGTTAGATTTTAAGTCTCTAAACATCAGTTTAGCCCAAAATTACAGGGAGGAATCACAGTGGGAATTGTCTAATGAGTTAATTAGCACTCACTCTTGCGACAGAGCTGTGCTCATCAATCTGGGAGAGAAACGGCAGATACAGTCTGTTTTCTCACTTACAGCTCTTTCTTCACATCCTTATTATCCATTTAACCCTCTGATCCAATTAGGACAACTTTTTGAGTAAGAACTGTACATATTTCTAAGTTCAGGAGAATTCAATTACCTAGGATGCATCTGTAAGAAAATTTAGCTTCCCTGTTTGGGACGCTGGTAAATGAATTAATCCCTGAGTCATGATTTCACCTGACAAAAATAAAAGAAGTCTTTTCTCTATGGGGCGTGACATGATGAACCAGGGACCACCTTTAGGCTCCAGACAGCGCTTCCTCTGCCGCCGCTATTCATAGTATGTACATTAAAATATCAAACTTCCACGATGCTTTAAAAACAGGACACTGACAATCCAGTGTTCATTAACACTAGCCGGCAAATGCCATATACAGTACAAAAAAGGGAAATTAAGATAGCCCATACAAAATATATGGCTATCTTGTAGATACATAAAATTTCTGTTAAAATAGATAAGACTCTAATAAGAACACTCAGTATCTCTGTGGAACAGAATGAGAGGGCAATCAGGGTAGAGGGAGACTTTAATTTTTTCTTAATTAATTTATTTTTTTAGTTTTTAATTTTTTATTATTAAATCATAGCTGTGCACATTAGTGCAATCAAGGGGTACCACGTGCTGATTTCATATACAATCTGAACTATTTTCATCAGACTGATTAACATAGCCTTCCTGGCATTTTCTTAGTTATTGTATGAAGACATTTGTATTCTGCATTTAGTAAGTTTCACCTGTACCCTTCTAAGATGCACCATAGGTGTGGCCCCACCAATTACCCTCCCTCCACCCCAATCTCACTCTTCCCCTCCCTTGCCCCTTTCCCCATATTCTTGTGCTATAGTTGGCTATAAATTAGCTATAAATTTAGCTATAAATTAGCTTCATAGTAGGGCTGAGTACACTGGACACTTTTTCTTCCATTCTTGAGATACTTTGCTAAGAAGAATATGTTCCAGCTCCATCCATGTAAACATGAAAGAGGTAAAGTTTCCGTCTTTCTTTAAGGCTGCATAATATTCCATGGTGTACGTGTACCACAATTTATTAATCCATTCGTGGGTTGAGACTTTAATTTTTCACTTTATACTCTGCTAATCTTTTTTC
>CAUYON010189421.1:0-35034 GCA_963573935.1 Arctocebus calabarensis | reverse complement strand
GAAATTAGGTAATAGGAATTTTATACATACTTTTTTTTTTTTTTGAGACAGAGCCTCAAGCTGTCACCCCAGATAGAGTGCTGTGGCATCACAGCTCACAGCAACCTCCAATTCCTGGGCTCAAGTGAGTCTCCTGCCTCCACCTCCCAAGCAGCTGGGACTACAGGCGCCCACCACAACACCCAGCCATTTTTTGGTTGCAGCCGTCATTGTTGTTTGGCGGGCCCAGGCTGGATTCGAACCCACCAGCTTAGGTGTACGTGGCTGGCACCTTAGCCCGTTGTGCCACAGGCGCCGAGCCAAAGAACTTTTTTTTTCTTGCAGTTTTTGGCCCGGGCTGGGCTTGAACCCGCCACCTCTAGCATATGTGCTGTGGAGTAGGCTGGCACCCTACTCCTTTGAGCCACAAGTACTACCCTAAGATAAATCTTTTTTAAAAAAATTTAAAAACAAGTGTATAGATATATATAGGCAGTTTCTTTTTTCTTTTCTTTTTTTTTTTTTGGATGCAGAATCTCAACCTGTCACCCTAATTAGAATGCTGTGGCATCACAGCTCATAGCAAACTCAAACTCTTGGGCTTAAGCAGTTCTCTTGCCTCAGCCTCCCAAGTAGCTGGGACTGCAGGTGCCTGCTACAATGCCTGGCTATTTTGGGGTGTAGTTGTTATTGTTGTTTGGTAGGCCTGGGCTGGATTTGAACTCGTCAGCTCTGGTGTACATGGCTGGCGCCCTACCCACTTGAGCTACAGGTACTGAGCCAACAGGCAGTTTCTTACTTTTGATAGAAAGCCTCTACAATTAGTCATCTGCAAAAGTCCAATAATGTATTTGTTATAAAGAGAGAGTGCCTACTCCTAAAGAATTAAAAATACAGAATGCTTAGTTTCACCTGCCTATAAGACACTGTGATATAGGTCTGGAATTTCATACCTATTTTTCAAATTATTTCTTTCTTTCATAATTGAATAAAGTTGACTACTTAAGTTAGAAGAAAAAATCAGGCAGGTTGGTTTGTCTACTTCCCTGAGTGATTTATCATATTATATAAGAAGAAAGAGAAGGCCTGGCACAGTGGCTCACACCTGTTAATTCTAGCACTCTGGGAGGCCTAGGTGGGTGGATTGCTTGAGCTCAAGAGTTCCAGACCAAGCTGAGCAAGAGTGAGACCCTCCTCGCTACTAAAAATGGAAAAACTAGCTGAGCAGAGTGGTGGGCACCTGTAGTCCCAGTTACTTGGGAGGCTGCAGCAGGAGAATCATCTGAACCCAGTAGTTTGAGGTTGCTGTGAGCTATAATGATGCAGCAGCACACTATCCAGGGTAACAGAGTGAGACTCTGTCTCCAGAAGAAGAAAGGGAAAAGGTAAGTAGAAAGTTTAATGAAAAATACTTCATCCTACTTTTGATATATGGAACTTCTTCTTCTTCCTTCTTCCTCCTTCCTCCCTTCCTCCCTTCCTCTTCCTCTTCCTCTTCCTCTTCCTCCTCTTCTTCCTCCTCCTCCTCCTCCTCCTCCTCCTTCCTCCTCCTCCTCCTCCTCCTCCTTCTTCTTCCTCCTCCTCCTCCTCCTCCTTCTTCTTCTTCTTCCTCCTCCTCCTCCTCCTTCTTCTTCTTCTTCCTCCTCCTTCTTTTTTTTTAGAGACAGAGTCTCACTTTTTTGCCTTGGGTAGAGTGCATGGCATCACAGCTCACAGCAACCTCCAGCTCTTGGGCTTAGGTGATTCTCTTGCCTCATCCTTCCGAGTAGCTGGAACTATAGGCGCCTGCCACAATGCCCAGCTGTGTTGTTGTTGTTGTGTTTGGTCAGGACTGGGTTCGAACCACCCTTGTTATATTGGGCTGGCGCCCTCCTCACTGAGCCACAAGCGCCGCCCGATATATGGAACTTCTATGGGTCAGAGTGGGCATAGCTGTTTGTCACAGCACTCATCTTTCCTCTGCTTTATTTTCGATGGAGTTAAAGTGCTACAAGTTGCGAATATTAGCCAAAGTATAGGGTTCACTGTTTTGGTACTTTAGTTTCAACTTTAATTCCTTTTGAGTCCTTTTCTTTTTCTCTTGAAAATATATCCCTTTAGAAAACCAACCTTTATCAAAGCTAATTTTTTTTTTGAGACAGAGTCTCATTATGTTGCACTCAGTAGAGTGCTGTGGTATCACAGCTCACAGCAACCTCAAACTCTTGGGCTTAAGTGATTCTCTTGCCTCACCCTCCCAAGTAGCTGAGACAATAGGCACCCACCACAACACTCAGCTATTTTTTTTGTTTGTTGTAGTCGTTGTTGTTTAGTGGGCCCGGGCAAGATTTGAATCCACCAGCCCAGTGTATGTGGCCCACGCCCTAATCACTGGGCTATGGGTGCTGAGCATCAAAGCTAATTTCAATTCAAAATAGTTAAATAAGAAATTTAATGTTCAACCCACATTGTATTGATCATTTAATCTGAGTTAGGCTATAAGGTAGGTCTAGAGGCACAGAGGTAAGATCCAGTCCCTACATTAAAAGAATGTATTTATGAATCAATTATATGGGAAAGAAATCCAACTCAAACTTTCTTAAGCAGTAAAAGGATGTTTTGTAACCAAAACATTGGAAAGGCAAGGAAGGTGCTAGCTCAGGGGTGACCAAAGCTAACGGACTCCAGTCACTTCACGTCTTCCTTCCTCCCCATTTTTTTCTCTCCCTTCCTCCCTGTACCACCCACTCTCATCTAGTTTCTCTTTACTTCTGCATTGACCACATCCTCTCAGTCCTCCAAGGAGCATGGGACACACCATCCTTGAAGTCATGTCTTTGAAACTTATGACCTGAAAGACAGAGAATGTCTGGCTCCAGTTGCTTCTCTGAGTATGGCAGTGCTACTCTGGAAGCCAAGGTGGAAGGATTGCTTGAGGCCAAGAGATTGAGACTGCAGTGAGCTATGATCGATTACACCATTGCACTCCAGCCTGTGTGACAGAGGGACACCCCTATCTCAAAAAGAAAAAAATAAAAGAGGAGAGGAACCTTATTGGCATGGCTTGACTTATACATCATGTACCCACTCTTTTGGGAAGTTAACTTTTAAAATAATTGCCAAAAAAAAAAGCCAGACACAGTGTTGTGTACCTTAGTCCCATCTACTCAGGAGGCTGAGGAAGGAAGAACTCTTGAGTCCAGGAGTTTGAGGCTAATCTGAACAACATAGCAAGATCCTGTCTCTTTAAAAAAAAAAAAAAATACCAAGGGCGGCGCCTGTCGCTCAAAGGAGTAGGGTACCGGTCCCATATGCTGAAGGTGGTGGGTTCAAACCCAGCTCCGGCCAAAAACTGCAAAAAAAGAAAAAAAGAAAAAAACCAAAACAGTTGTAAAATAAGTCCAAAATTTCACAATTTCATTGATCCTACCTGTGCCAATTTTGCTCAGGAATGAATAGCAAAGCATGCCTTTGCCTCCGTAAAAGCCACAGAACCCATGACCAAGCTTTAATTAGTCAAGGCTTACTATTGGGATGAACACTCACTTTTTTGAGAGCCTAATTTGTGCTGCTCAGACCTCAGCTTCAGCTGTCTTGTCTCTGGAAGGGCCGAAACACTATTTCCAGGTTAGGATTTTCATTGAGCTGATTACCTCAGTGCTGAAGCATCTAGTCATCACCCTTGTGCAGTGACTCTAGGGATTATCTGCCACTTCCCTTCCACACTAATCACTGTATATTCGGGGAAATAAAATCATGAAATGCATTCTAATAAAAATTACTTTTTGGTACATCCATTAGAATAGTTAATAAGGTACTACACATTTAAAGTATGGCAAATACTGGTTTGGCTTCTGCTTTTTAGTTTAGTTTTTTTTTGTTTTTTTTTTTTTGAGATAAAGTCTTGCTTTGTCACGCCAGCTACAGTGCATTGGGGTCATCATAGCTTACTACAAACTCAAGTGATCCTCCTGACTCAGCCTCCCAAGTAGCTGGGACAATAGACACACACCATACCTGGCTGGTTTTTCTATTTACAGTAGAGATGGGATTTCACTCTTGCTTAGGTTGGTGTTGAACTCCTGAGCTGAAGTGGTCCTCCTGCCTCAGCCTCCTGGAGTGCTAGGATTAATGAGTGCTGCAATTGCAGGTGTGAACCACAGTGCCCAGCCTGGCTTCTGCTTTTGATAGTGACAGATGTTGCAGCATAGTGCTAAGATTTAGTGGAATGAGTTGGAAAATTGAAGTTTAGCCCTGTGGATTTCACTTCTGTGAGACTATCAACACCAGGCTTTCCTTGTCTTCTGTTTACTCAGATAACTTCTGACTAGAGCCAGCTATAGGATTATCAGTACTTTAAAATTCACAACCTAGTCTAAACCCTCATTTTTAGCATAAAACAAAAAAATCCAACTCCAGGAAGGTGCCCATAGCTCGGTGAGTAGGGCGCTAGCCACATACACCGAGTCTGGCGGGTTCACACCCAGCCTGGGCCTACTAAACAACAATGACCACTGCAGCAGCAGCAACAACAACAAAAAATAGATGGGTGTTGTGGCGGGCGCCTGTAGTCCCAGCTACTTGGGAGACTGAGGCAAGAGAATTGCTTAAGCCCAAGAGTTTGAGGTTGCTGTGAGCTGTGATGCCATGACATCCTATGTAGGGTAACAGCTTGAGACTTGGTCTTAAAAAAAAAATCCAACTCCAATGTTTAAACATCTGTGAAGTCATTTGCTAGATTTTGGCATAGCGTTTTTGATTTAAAAATCCAAGGTTTTTTTTTGGGGGGGGTAAGTTTGAGATGTGCAGTAGTGTATTTGTAGATAGCATTTTTAAAAAGCTAATAGATACTGTCAGCTGAAATTAAATACAGATTTGTGTCTGCGTAAGTCTTGGTAAGGTATAAAAACTCAAAGTTTAAAATTTTTGGAAATTCTTAATTAAAACTTTTGTTAGGGGCTCAGCACCTGTAGCTCAAACGGCTATGGTGCCAGCCACATATACCAGAACTGACAGGTTTTCCAGCCCAGGCCTGCTAAACTATAATGACAACTACAACCAAAAAATAGCCAGGCATTGTGGCGAGCGTCTGTAGTCCCGCCTACTTGGAAGGCTGAGGCAAGAGAATCACTTAAGCCCAGGAGTTGGAGGTTGCTGTGAGCTGTGATGCTATGGCACTCTACCCAGGGCTAGAGCTTGAGACTCTATCTCAAAGAAAAAAAAAATTGGTTAGGAAGTCAGATGGTGTGATGGTAAAGTACCTTCTAATTAAAATTTTTATGAAATTCTTAGATCTTCTGTGTATTTAGTTGAATAACAATAAAGTGTGTGGCTCGGCACCTGTGGCTCAACGGGTTAAGGCGCCAGCCACGTACACTTGAGCTGGCAAGTTCAAATCCAGCCCGGGCCCGCCAAACAACAATGACGGCTGCAACCAAAAAATGGCCAGGTGTTGTGGCGGGCGCCTGTAGTCCCAGCTACTTGGGAGGCAGAGACAAGAGACTCGCTTGAGCCCAAGAATTGGAGGTTGCTGTGAGCTGTGATGCCACAGCACTCTATCCAGGGTGACAGCTTGAGGCTCTGTCTCAAAAAAAAAAAAAATAAATAAAAATAAAGTGTGGTCAAGTTTGATTTTAGTCTACTCAAGGATAAGATATTTATTTATTCATTCATTCATTTTTTTTTTTTTTTTTTTTTTTTTTTTTTTTTTATAGACAGAGTATCACTTTATCGCCCTGGGTAGAGTGCCGTGGCGTCACACTGCTCACAGCAACCTCCAGCTCTTGGGCTTAAGCGATTCTCTTGCCTCAGCCTCCCTAGTAGCTGGGACTACAGGCGCCCGCCACAGCGCCGGGTATTTTTTTGTTTTGCAGTTTGGCCGAGGCCGGGCTTGAACCCGCCACCTTCGGTATATGGGGCCGGCGCCCTACTCGCTGAGCCACAGGAGCCGCCCTCATTCATTCATTTTTTGAGACTCACTTCGTTTCAGTTGAGTGATAGCTCATAGCAACCTCAAAGTCTCGCGCTCAAACAATTCTCTTGCCTCAGTCTCCCAAGTAGCTGGGACTACAAGCACCTGCCACAATGCCCAACTGTTTTTAGAGATGGGGTCTTGCTTTTACTCAGCTGGTCTCAAACCTGTGACCTCAGACAATCCACCCGCCTTGGCCTCCCAGAGTGCTAGTATTATAGGCCTGAGCCAGCAAGGTTAGAATATTTAGTTACACTTTGTTTTCATTTGTTTTGTTTTTGAGACAGAGTCCCACTTTGTCACCTTTGGCAGAGTGCCACAGCGTCACAGCTCACAGCAGCCTCAAACTCTTGGGCTCAAGCTATCCTCTTATTCATTTTTAGTAGAGACGGTGTCTCACTCTTGCTCAGGCTAGTCTTGAACTGGTGAGCTCAAGTGGTACATCCACCTCGCCTCCCAGAGTGCTACGATTACAGGTGTGAACCACCATGCCCAGCTCTAGTTCCAGTTTGGTCACTCATAGTTCTACACTAAGTGCACAGATGACACTCTGAAGTCCCTGATGTTTATGCTTTACCCATGATTTACCAGATTTTTGTTGCAGTAAGGCAGATGGGAGTAGTAGAGCCTTTGTTAATGTAAACTGATAAAAAATTATATCCTTTTCTGGTAGGAGCTGATAAACTGATAATAATAGGCTTAGAGGCTCGGCGCCTGTGGCTCAATGGGCTAAGGCGCCAGCCACGTACACCTAAGCTGGCGGGTTCGAATCCAGCCTGGGCCCGCCAACCAACAATGATGGCTGCAACCCAAACAAAAATAGCCAGGCGTTGTGGCGGGCGCCTGTAGTCCCAGTGACTTGGGAGGTGGAGGCAGGAGACTCACTTGAGCCCAGGAATTGGAGGTTGCTGTGAGCTGTGATGCCACAGCACTCTATCCAGGGTGACAGCTTGAGCTCTGTCTAAAAAAATAAAATAAAAAAAAAATAATAATAGGCTTAGAAATGTACAGAATGATTTTCTGTAGGCAAGATGGTTTAAAACTAGGGAAGAATGAGTCTACTAGGCAGGAGAAACTTTGCTATTTAAAATAAAGGGTCATTAGCTGGGCATTGTGGTAGGTGCCTGTAGTCCTAGCTACTTGAGAGGCTGAGGCAAGAGAACTGCGTAAGCCTGAGAGTTGGAGGTTGCTGTGAGCTGTGTCACCATGGCACTGTACCCATGGCATAGGACGACATAGTGAGATCTGTCTCAAAAAAATAAATAAAATTAAATTAAGGGTAAGCTAGGCATGGTAGCTTATGCCTATAATCCTAACACTCTGGGAGGCTGAGGCAGGTAGATTGTTTGAGCTCAGGAGTTCAAGACCAGTCTAAGCAAGAGCGAGCCTCCGGCTCTACTAAAAAATTAGCTGGGTGTTGTGGCGGGTGCCTGTAGTCTCAACTACATGGGAGACTGAGTCAACAGGATTACTTGAGCATAAGAGTTTGAGGTTGCCGTGAGCTATGACACCATGACACTCTATCAAGAGCAACAAAGTGAGATTCTGTCTCAAAAAAAAACCCCAAAACCCACAGTGTAGTAATACCACTACCTGCCTACCAGAATGGGTAAAATTAAAATCAAACAAAAAATACAATAAAATCAAAGTTTAGCAAGCATGCAGAGTAACCAGAACTTTTACATATTGCTATTAGGAGTATAAATTGGTATAGCCACTTTGGGAAAGTTTGGTAGGACCTACTAAAGCTATACCCTGTGACGTACTAGTGTTCCCAAGGTCTTTACCAAACAAATGTGCCTACAACTGTGAGCCAGAAGACACATGGCAGGCTGTTTCTAGTAACATATCTGTACTCCAAATATCCATCAAGGGGAGAACAGAGGGATTTTGTAATATTCACACATTGGAGTATTACAAAGCAACGAGAAAGAACTGCCACATCCAGCAACATGATAAATGTATAGGTGTAACGCTGAGCCAGAGAAGCCAGACAGAAGAGTACACATGATTCCATTTATATATCTTAGTACTCTACTCTCCAATTCTTCCTCAGTTGTATGCTGTTTCTCTATTACAGAATTGTTCTTTTTATCAGTTCCCTCGTCCTTTTTTTTTTTTTTTGAGGTAGAGTTTTGGTATGTTGCACTTGGTAGAGTGCCGTGGTGTCACACCTCACAGCAACCTCAAACTCTTGGGCTTAGGCGATTCTCTTGTCTCAGCCTCCCGAGTAGCTGGGACTATAGGGGTCCACCACAACGCCCGGCTATTTTTTTGTTGTGGTTGTCATTGTTTGGCAGGCCTAGGCTGGGTTCAAACCCACCAACCTTGGTGTATGTGGCTGGTGCCCTAGCCACTAAGCTACAGGCATGTTCCCTTGTCTTGTTCACAGAGGTAGCTGAGGAGCTTGGGAGAGCCGCCTCATCATCATCTGTTGTTCCATACCTTCCCCGATTACCTATACTTCCTTCCAAGACTCGGACACTGAAGAAACATCTGGAGAACAAGGAGAACATTGAAGGGGTGCAAGATGCCACAGAAAACTCTGCTTCCAGTTCAGCACCAGGTATGGGTCCCTGGGCAGGTAGAGTGACAGAGTTAATGGAAACTGTCTTGTTGAAAGAAACCTGCAGTATAATGCTTTTATGCCCATTTCCATGCCCATCGTCCTTGCAGAAAGTATGGCATCTGTTTTACCTGTCATCCTAGTCCCTGGTTCTATATTGCCAGTTAGTAGTCTTGATCTATCCATCTAACACACGACTCTGCCTCCAATTCCATGTTTTCAACTCCAGATTCCCAGTTAGTTACCTTTACAGTTCCAGCAAAAATGTCATTGAGCCTGATAGATGAGAACAGGTTGTGTAGTAATTTTTGAAGACAGGAGGAATGCCGAGGTAATGACGAGCAGGTTCCTCTTCCCCACTTCGGAAGACTAATCGGAAGACTAATCATTCTGAAAGGACAATCTGACATTTAATAAATGCTGATAAAACTCTTATAATTTGGTTTTAGTAACTTAAATGTAATGGATTCACTTTGTGTCTTCCACTTTACTGTTTGAATCTTTCTCATCAGGGTTCATAAGAAGTGCACAGCCCTCTAGTGGGTCCCCAGCACTGCCTCGAAAGCAAAGAGACAAGTCACCCAGCAGCCTCTTGGAAGATGCCAAAGAGACATGCTTCACCAGGGATAGGAAGGGAGGCTTCTTCAGCTCCTTCATGAAAAAGAGAAATGCTCCCACACCCCCCAAACGCAGCAGCTCCTTCCGAGAAATGGAGAATCAGCCCCACAAGAAATATGAACTCACGGGTAACTTCTCATCTGTTGCTTCTCTACAGCATGTTGATGGGTTCTCTTTCACTCCTGCCCAGCAAGAGGCGAATCTGGTGCCACCCAAGTGCTATGGGGGGAGCTTTGCACAGAGGAATCTCTGTAATGACGACGGTGGTGGGGGTGGGGGCAGTGGCACTGCTGGGGGTGGGTGGTCTGGCATCACAGGCTTCTTTACGCCACGCTTAATCAAAAAGACACTGGGCTTACGAGCAGGTAAACCTACAGCCAGTGATGACACTTCTAAGCCTTTTCCAAGGTCAAACTCTACATCTTCCATGTCCTCAGGGCTTCCAGAGCAGGATAGGATGGCAATGACTCTTCCCAGGAACTGCCAGAGGTCCAAACTCCAGCTGGAAAGGACAGTATCCACCTCTTCTCAGCCAGAAGAGAATGTGGACAGGGCCAATGACATGCTTCCAAAAAAATCAGAGGAAGGTGCTGCTCCCGCCAGGGAGAGATCAAAAGCCAAACTCTTGCCCAGAGGAGCTGCAGTGCTTCCTCTCAGAAACCTCTCTGGGGATCCAGCCAATCCTGAGAAGGACTCTGCAGGGGTGGGGGTAGCTGGAGTAGCAACTGCCCCCAAGGGCAAGGAGAGGAATGGGGGGGCACGACTTGGGATGGCTGGTGTCCCAGAGGATGGAGAGCAACCAGGTTGGTCTTCTCCAGCCAAGGTTGCAGCAGTCCTCCCAACCACTCATAACCACAAAGTGCCAGTCCTTATCTCACCCACTCTGAAACATACTCCGGCTGACGTGCAGCTCATTGGCACAGACTCTCAGGGGAACAAATTCAAGCTTTTATCTGAGCATCAGGTCACATCCTCTGGAGACAAGGACCGACCCCGACGGGTAAAACCAAAGTGTGCCCCGCCCCCGCCACCAGTCATGAGACTACTGCAGCATCCGTCCTCGTGTTCAGACCCTACGGAAGAGCCTGCTGCCCCGGCTGCAGGACAGCCCCCCTCAGAAACACAGGAAGGAGGAAAAAAGGCAGCTGCAGGGGCAGTGCCTCTCGGTGGGAAAGCTGGGAGGCCAGTGATGCCTCCACCTCAAGTGCCTCTGCCCACATCTTCCATCTCGCCAGCCAAAATGGTCAATGGCACAGCAGGTACTAAAGTGGCTCTCAGAAAAACCAAACAGGTAGCTGAGAAAATCTCAGCAGACAAAATCAGTAAAGAGGCCCTGTTGGAATGTGCTGACCTACTGTCCAGTGCAATCACGGAACCTGTGCCCAACAGCCAACTGGTGGACACCGGACACCAGCTCCTCGACTACTGCTCAGGCTATGTGGACTGCATCCCTCAAACTCGCAACAAATTTGCCTTCCGAGAGGCTGTCAGCAAACTGGAACTCAGCCTGCAGGAGCTACAGGTGTCTTCAGCAGCTGCTGGTGTGCCGGGGGCAAACCCTGTCCTTAATAACTTACTGTCATGTGTACAAGAAATCAGTGATGTGGTGCAGAGGTAGCCACTGTTGGCCGAGTGGGGAGATGCACACGTTTCTGAGGGGAGAGGGAAAGACAACTTGTTTTCCTGTGTTCTTGTTTTCAAAAAAATGAAAGGTTGATACTTGAGTGTGTTATGTGAAGTACCTCAGATCCCTGAGTTCTCACGTTTACAGGTTCATCTCAAAAATAACGTAATGCAGACTAAGCATAGGAGCGGGGAATTAGGTGGGGGCAAGGCAGTGGCGGACAGGTGAGAAGCTGCACTGCAAAAGTCAGGGAACATGTATGTGTCATAAAGAAATGCAGCCCATCCCTGCCTGGAATGATGTGAGAGGCTAGACAGGGCCCTTCTCAGCAGGCCGCGGGGGCTGTGCCCAGGCAGTGGATTGGCACTCATCCTGCACCAGGTGAAAGATTATTGAACGGGACTGCGGTAGGTACTCATGGTGATTACATTCTAGCTTACCTAATGAATTTGGTGGGATAGGACAAAGCTGGGAAAGTACCAGGAGAAGTTTTGTTCGTGGAAATATACCAAGAGGCATTTTAGTTAAGGCAGTTGGAAGAAACTGTTAGCCTTGCTTCCACAAGGTCATTGCTGCTGAAATAACTGCAAATCAAATTCTAGAATACAAAACTGGGGAATGAAGCTCTATTTTCCAGTGATGTATTAGTTGGTGCAAGAATAAAGAATGCTGAGTTTAGTCAGGGAGATGGAAACCTCCTCCTGAATCTTACATTGATTATCAGAAGCCACTTCTCCTAGTCTAGTATAATTATTTCTCAGTGGGCCAGCATCAGCTTTCTGCTTGTTGGTGGCTATTTGTAAACCATAAGGACAGGGAGGTCTCCTTAGGGGTTCTTTGTCCCTTGCTGAGCAGTCTTTATTCCTGGCAGCATTCAGGGCATTAACCAACACTGATTTTTGAAAAAAATTGGGATCCCTGCAGGTCCTAATCAGGAAATGAATCTTTTTCTGATACAGTGCCCATGCATGCTAACACACTGGCTGATGACTTGAGCAGCTACGTATGTCTTTATCAACTAGAATACCAGTGAGATGGTCTCTTCTTAAAACCCAATAACCCTCCTTCTGACTGAGAGAAGCTGGCTGGCTTGGTCCTAATGGGTGTTTCTCTGAACCTTCCCTCCCTTGTCACCTTCAGCCTCATCTAGGTAGACAGTACAGAAAGTATTGTCTCTCTCTCTGGATTTGAAGTGAGTTACCCCAAATTACTATGACATGCTTTTCTTCTCATGCATATTCTCTCTCCTACCACTCCTGTCCAGTCATTGTGCTTATTTGTGCAGATCTTATTGGGAATACTCTTTTTATTTTGCCATTTCACCCCTATTTTTAGAATGCATAATTTGAGGAGTAGGTCATTTTCAGGGAGCACAGTTAGACCCTAGAAACCTAATAATTTAACCGCCAAATTTGTTTTGCCTTCGAAAAACAGGCCTTTTCCTTCCCTACTCAGTTATAACTATGGAAGCTAACTAGGATCGTATGGAAGTGAATCTAATGGGTTAGATATTAATGTTCTTGGTATTAGCTCTAATTTCATTTACTGCTTCATTCTCTTTATAAAGCTTTGTGAACACTTCCCCCTTCCTTCCCCAGGAGAGCTCACTACATATTTTTTCTCTTTAAGGAATATAAATGGGAATTCAACCTTGAGCAATGAGTTTTCTTCTTGGCTTTGCATCAATCCATTCATAGTCAAGCCACAGCCCCATCTCTTAATCTAGTGAATAAAGGTGATAATACATATTCTCAAGGGTGTTCTGCAAATAATTGTATAGTTATCCCTTTGAGAGTCTCTCTAGAAAGTTCTTTAATGCAGCGTTGTTATGTTGAAGTGTTTTTCATTCTATTTTATGAGAAGTGGATATTAATGAAATTAAAAACTGCTGGGATTATATTTATTGGGACACAATATTAAGGGGGAAGCTATGTTTGAATATATTTTGGCATCTTTGCCCAACGAGGAAATTGTGTTTTCATTAGAAAGAAAGGAAACCTTGGTCCTTCTCACTGCTGCTCCAGAAGAGGCCCAGGGTAGGAGGATTAGAGCGAGCAGACAGTACAGCGTTTCTGGCAGGAGGCGGTGGCCCCGCCTGTGTGTTACCTGCAGCTGCAGCACAGGAGCTAGTGATCCGGAAACCAACAGTCCTTCTCCCACCTTCTTCCCTGCTATCCCTCCATACATGTCCATTAACTTGAACTTGTTTTAGCAGTCAGCCTTTCAAGGGTAGGGAGGGGAAAGCTAGAACTTTAGAATGTTACTATGCTGCTTTTAAGTTTATGCCTATCATTGTGGGATGCAAGTTAAGGGATTATATAATTTCAGGAGTTTTAATTTAATTTAACTTAATTTTTAAGCAAGGGTTCTATTTTTCCTTGAGAGTTCCGAAAGTAAGCCTTGGAGAAACACTACTGAGTATGTTTAGGCTCCCTGGTTTTCTCACTGAGTAGCCATCCTGAGGGTGGGGGTGGGGACTGTGTCTCTCTCAGGGGCAGCACCTAGCTCTGTCTTGCCTGCAGTAGGTGCTCAATACATGAATGGGTTTTTGTTAACACTGTCAAGTGTAGCTTTGACTGTTGTAGCATACCCCATCAACATGATGCTTGAACTATGTAACTTCAGGGGGTCGAGGGCTCAGGGTTTAGGTTAAAGAGGCACTGTCAATTTACTATAAAGTATAATTTAGGTTTTTCTTTATTCTACTTGAAAAGGACCAGTTTAAAAAAACCTCATGTAAATTAAAAAGTTTGAATCCAAAGCAGAGAAAACTATTTCTAGAAACTAAAAATGTAATTTAAATATACCTAGTCTAAGAGCAAAGCAAATTAGAAAGAGTCCCTTATACAAGGTATTGGCAATTTTTCTAAGATGGTTAAATGATGTGTGTATATGTATATATACACATATATGCATACCTTTGGGCTGCCACAGCTTGATTCCTTTCATGTACAGATAATATAATTTCAGTTTAGACTTCCTACCTTAAAATGAAGTGTTTTGTGTTGAATTCATCTAAAGTATTTTCTTAAAAGGCTTTGTGTAAAGTTAAAATGTGTATAGTTTCCTCCAGACTTCCATCATGATTTTCAGAGATAGGGCCTTAAAAAAATTGACCCTAAGAAATTCATTCCATGCTTTTCTAGATGCCCTCTGTACGTAGAGATCATTATAATAGACCCCTTACTAGCAGCATTTCAGGGTTTAAAGTAGGAATTTTCTTGCAATTCAATGAAACATTGGCTGGTAAAATATGCTGACTTTGCCAAGGCACAGCCCATGTTCTAAAGTCATGGAGCTTTTGAGTTTATGGGATGCAATACAAATAGTGGTTTAGAGTTCAGGCTAGAAGGCAAGTCATTTAACCTTCCTGAGCCTCAGTTTCCTGATAGTAAAACAGGGATAGTTACTACCTCAGGGTTGTTAAAGGATTAAATAGGATAATGTTTGTAAGAGATTTACTTAGCACAAGTGCCTGGCACACAGTGAACACTCCATAAATGTCAACTACCATTATTATTAACACCCAGGCCAGGAAGGTACAGCAGAATCTTCTAAGTGGGGGATAAAAAACTGATGAATTAGCCTTACTACAGATGAGAATTTCCAATGGGGTAAGGTCTCAGTCAATATATTTTTCAAGAATCTCTCCAGATGTTTGAGACACCTAGTACTATCTGAAAACTGTCAATACCCCAACTCCTTTATCTATAGGTTAAGAAACTAGAGGAGAGAACGGTTAAGTTACTTGCCCATTATCTCAGAACAGTTAATCAGTGGCAGAGCCAAGGCTAGAATTTGGATGTCCTAACTTTATGGTTGTGGGGCCTCCCACCATACCTGCTGCCTTGTGAGATACTGCAAAAAAGTGGCTCAGATAGACAATCAGCCCACATAGTGCTGCACACTTTCTAAAGCACATTCTCCTGACACTGGCCTGATTGGGGCTTGAGTGTTGAGTAATGGCAACACAAGCAAAGAAGCACTCAGTAGAACTCACTAGTTAAACTTATTTGGGGTCATTCTTTTAGACAGACTTCCAGTCAGTGTGCAACACAGCAATGTGCACTTTGTAGTAAAGAAATACCAACTTGAGTGGGTTTTTTTTGTTTGTTTTAAACTAGTTAGTCCTTCATTCCTTTTTCTTAAAAAAACAAAAAACAAAAAAACTTTACTCAGTATCATTTTAATGACTATGAGATAATGTATATGAAAGCACTTTGGGAAAGCATCAAATGTAATATAACTATAAGGTGGTATTATTGTCTGTTTAGAAGATGAAACAATTGGTTAAATGCTAACTGACCTGGAGAGTTACCTGTGGGGGACCTGAAAATGCAGGTATGTAATTACCTCTGTAATTTATCATATTTATAAACATGAAACTGCTAAATGAATATGTGCAGATATAGCCTGTGTTTTGCTAAGTTGTAGTTCAGAGCTAAGTAACTTGAGAAAACTAGGGACCAACTTTTTGGTTTAACTTTGATCTTTAAACAGTAATAATGTGTACTCACTCCAGAATACAGAAGCTCTTCCAGGGACCTTGACTCAAAAAGGATGATGAGTCTCTCTTACTTTTGTGCTCCACATTGTCCAGTACATGCCCACCCATTTAATATCCTAAATGTGGTGGGAGCAGACACGTTACCTGTTGATGTTGACAGTGTCTTTTTTAACCTATGTCCTGTGTGGTTTTGTTGATTGGTTTTTTTTGTGGGTGGAGGGGAGAGGGGAGCTAGATGGCCATAGAACTAGTGCACTTTGGGAATTTTCTAGGATTTCCTATCAGTTATAAATGGCATCCACATTTATCCTTTGTCTTTATTTGTTTTAGAAAAAGAGTAACTGAACTTAATTCACCTATTGGATTATAAAACACTCAGGAGTAAATTGCATTGGTGTCCACTTGTGAGTTACACCTGACCTCTCCTACTCCCATCCATTTTTGCCACTGATGTTATAGTTAGTATCAGGCACTACCCCTATAGCAGTTTCTGTTGGGTTGACAGGGTGATCTATAGTTTGGTTCTTGATGATTTTCGAGTTTCATTATCTTGCTTGTATTAACTTGCTCCACCTGGATCTGGGGTTCATCCCTGGGCCCTAAGCATCTGTTACGACCAGTCCTCTTGAGTTGTGTCTCTAGACTTACATTTCCTTTCATACATCATAGATTCCTGCTCTCGGTATATCTCTATCTTAGCTTCTGTCAGGCCAGTACTTTGGTTCCTTTGTAAATACCTGCTTTAGTCTGAGATATGTGGGAGGGAGAGAACTAGAGAAAGGAAGCACCACGCAAGCCTGTATCTTTCCACAAAGCTGGGAAAGGCAGCCCAAGGGCACTTGTGATAAGGCAGGAAAATGCTGCAAGCCACTGCCGCTAGTGAGACAGTGGGGCCTTGGGCTGGCTCGGAATCTTTTCTCACTCTAGGCAGTCAGGATATCTGTACTGTTTGGATAAAGTTCCAGTTTTCCAACTACTAGACTTCTAATGGAAGGCTTGCTTTTTTTGGCAAGCCAGGAGTCCATGGAGTGACAGTCATTGTTACCTGCTCTGTGGATCCTAGCTACAGTTCCCCTGAACTGTACGCCACCTGCTCAGCTCCTGCATCACTGCAGCTATGCCGGTGGGTTGCGTCCTGGACCATAGAATGAGCTGCTCCCTCTCCAGAGCATTCACCTGTGTGACTTGCTCAGTTCCAGCCGCCTTTGCAGAAGGAGTTTCTGTTCAGGGGCTGCTGCCTTTGATGCTGGCCACATGAGGCACATGTTCTGTATTGAGTGTGTGCAAGGTGATACCCTCATTTCTTACTCAGTATCCTAGATCCACACCACAGGAAATGAGGAAAGGCTTCACCCTGGATAAACAGCCTAAGAAGATCTGATGCCTCTTCCTGGGTAAGGAGGGCCATGGCTAGCCATCTACATTCTCAGCTAACTTGGAGTGGCAGAGGTCGTCCCTGGAGATGTGTGCCTTCAAAGATGGGTTTCATGCATCTTTCAGAGGAAAAGACATGTCAGCTGGGTTAATTTTGCATGATCATTGAACTAGAACTGGTAGAAAAGAGCTTCAAGGATGGTAGAGGCTCAAAGCCCTAGTCAGCGAGAAATCTCCACTTCAAATCTTTTCCCCAGAGTAACAATTTGGCAGATTGCTGTACTTTTCTCAGTCTAGGTTGGTGAGCCGGGGAAAGGACGCTCTCACTGAATCCTTCCCTCCAAGTGCACTTCTTTGCTCCCATGTACAGAAGGTGCAATTATGAATCTGAAGTGTTTTACCTCGCCTAGAAAAATTACATCTTCTAACATCCCCATTGTTGAGCAACCTGACAGTAGCAAAACTCTGTTAACCCAGTCAGAGGCAGCAGATAGCATTATGAATGCGTCTTCAAACCTCCACACTGCTGAACGGGAAGGGATAGCTACTTTAAGTCTAAGGCAAGGCACAGCCATGTCCTCAAACTGCACCGTATTTGGAGAATTGTGATACACGTCCTCTGTGTCTGTTCTGTGAGATTCTTCGTCCATCCTTGTATTCACAGCAGCAGATTTTGGGTCCACCGTGTCACTCCATATTCCACAAGGCTTGTGGTCTCTGAGCATACTACTTAACCTCTTAGCACATGCTGGGGCAAACTATCAAATGCTAGCAGGCTTTAAAAAAATGAAATACAGGGAGTGTGTATACTTGGAACTTATTTAGATTTGTTTCTGGGTCTCAAAATAGTATTAAATAATGTAATTAGGTACCATAAACATTGAAGAATGGAACTCTGGTTAATAAAATTTGTAAATATATGGAAATTTAATTTTCAATGGAAAGTATATACAAAGTATGC
Organism: Arctocebus calabarensis; assembly: GCA_963573935.1. Lineage (NCBI taxonomy): Eukaryota > Metazoa > Chordata > Mammalia > Primates > Lorisidae > Arctocebus > Arctocebus calabarensis. The sequence goes on along the minus strand of CAUYON010189421.1, from coordinate 17,455 downwards.
CAAATAAATTTATTCTTGTTTCAGAAGTCATTGCAGGACCCTGCAGTGTTTTAAGGTCACTGGTAGTAAATCCTAAGTGCTGAGGGAGAGTTCAGAAGTATTGGACCACGCATGTGTTGTGGGACACCGGAGACAGAGATGCTTGTGGTAGATAAGGGTCAGATAAACCAGCTTTCTCCATTTGACAGCCATTTCTCACTGTGGCCACTTGGACTCCATTATAAGAGGAATTTTCTGATATCTTGAGAAATCACCTTGGTTAAGCTGATTATCCTTCAAGGAACTTAGTATTCAGAAACTAGAAAGATCAACGAGGTACTCATTTTATAGTTCTTTAGGGCTCATATTTAAAAGCCCTCACATCTCAGTTCTGTCTAGAGGCTATACATTGAAGTACATCAGCACACATACACTGTCAATGTCATGTCCATTCAGACAGGGGGAGTAAGTGAAGAGACAAACCTTAGTCGATGGCAGACAGAAGCAGTAGATGGTTGATGTGCTGGCCGTGAGCAGGCTGGCTGAGTGTTCACACATACTCAGAACCTCCATCTCCCTCATAGACCCTCCACTTTCCTTCTTTAAAATCTGATTCTCTAATGAGTATCAATGGAAAAACTCCTGGTTTTGTACTCATTTAGTAAAAATGTTTGAACATTTTTTGGTGGTTGACAAAACTTTGTCCTAAACATGCTGATTCTTTAAAAGTCATTTAACAATTGTACCAAAGGTCCCACGCTGCATGTGTGTAAGTGGTACACAGAGGGTGGGGTCTGGAGGTCAGGCACTGCGTGCATTGCAGAGGGGACACAGTGAGGCAATATGGGATTTAACTGAAAGGACGTCAATCATGGGTCACACTACTAGTGTTGTCGGGTATTTGTTCTTAATGTTATTGTAATATATTTTCAGTTGTTTTTCTAATTTAATTCTTTCACTCTGTTGTCTGACTGTGAATTGCTAACAGTGTTAAACTTGATGTAAATAAATGAGGCCCTTGAAAGGGACTGTGCTTTCTCTGCTTGTTGTCTCACAAGGTTTGCCAAGTTGTGTCTTGTTTTAAATAAAGGTTGCAATATTTTATTGGCAAAGTAGGCTTGAGATTGGAGTGTTTCTCCCATGATTTTAATCAACACAGAATCTAAGCAGAATTATATTAAATAGATGTCTGTAAGGGTAAAGAACCTGATTTTATTTTATTTATTTATTTATTTTGAGACAGTCTCACTTTATCACCCTCAGTTGAGTGTTGTGGCATCACAGCTCACAGCAACCTCCAACTCCTGGGCTTAGGCAATTCTCTTGCCTCAGCCTCCCAAGTAGCTGAGACTACAGGCGCCCGCCACAATGCCCGGCTATTTTTTTGTTGCAGTTTGGCCGTGGCCAGGTTTGAACACAACACCCTCGGTATATGGGACCAGTGCCCTACTCACTGAGCCACAGACGCTGCCCAAGAAGCTGATTTTCGAAAGCATCCTTGTGGTACATTTTTTAGAATGTCCTCTCTGGAGTGAATACTCATTCTTTGAAGAATTACACTTTTGTAAATGGACAAAAGGCATCATATGGTGCCCAGGCTGGTGTACATAAGGTGGGCGGTGTGTGTGTGTGTGTCTCTTAACATGAAGTAACTATATAAAGTGAAGTTTATCTCAGTCTATGCTGAGGACAACTCCAAATAAATTCTAAAAATGTTATGAGTCAGAGTGGCAATGATAGAGTAAGTGTGGGTCCTCCCAAGGGAACATTATAGTCTTGTTTGGTCTTCAGTTTGGGGGGCGTTTAATGAGCTACTGCTTTTAGAAGTAACCTTAATTGGGTAGGAATAGACTATACGTAAGTGGAGAATCCGTGAGAGAGTGGCTGTTAGACATCAGTTTATACATCTCACATCTGACCTTTAGGCTTTTCCTTCCATCCATTTTTGGCTTAGTTTAGGAAGTCTTGTTTTTTAGAGTCTCCCATGAAAAATCTCACATTGTGATCTCCCTGTTTATGTTACAGATAGTCCCTGACTTTTGGTGATTCAATGAACTATTTTATTTTTGATTTTTAGAAACCATCCTTCAAGTACCCATGTAACCATCTTGTTTCTCACTTTCAGTACAGCATTCAGTAAATTACACAAGACAGTCAATACTTTATCATAAAATAGGCTTTCCGTTAGATGATTTTGCCCTGCTGGAGGCTAGGCTAAACTATGGCGTTTGGTATTAAATGCACTTTCAACATTGTGTGTGTGCGTGTGTGTGTATTTTTTTTTTTTTTTTGAGACAGAATCTCACTTTGTTGCCTTTGGTAGAGTGCAGTGTAGTCATAGCTCACAGTAACCTCAAACTCTTGGGCTCAAGCAATCCCCTTGCCTCAGCCTACCCAGTAGCTGGGAATATAGGCGCCTGCCACAGTGATTGGCTTTTTTTTTTTTTTTTAAGAGACAGGGTCTTACTGTAGCTCAGGCTGGTCTCTAACTCCTGAGCTCAAGCAATTCACCTGCCTCAGCCTCCCAGAGTGCTACAATTATAAGTGTGAAACCGCTGAGCGCAGCCTTACTTACATTTTTAACTGACAAGTGGCTTAGTGGGAAAAACATCATCATAAATTAAGGAGCATCCATAATTACAACATTTTCCATACCAGACCTGAGACAATGGCACTTTCTGAAGAAGTCATTAAAAGGATAGCAGGTGGAGTCAGACCGCCTGGGGTTAAATCCCAACTCCTTCCCCCACTAGCTTTGTGACTTTGAACAAGAAATTTAACAGCTAATTAAGTTTGTATTTTATTATTAAACACCTTGTGACATTGTGATATAATAAATATACATATGGTCTTCATGCTCTTTCCAACGTAGAGCTTCTAAAACTCTTACAATTTCCTAAGGGCTAAGGATAAAAGAAGCGTCTTTAGGTTTTTCAAAATCCCCTTTGTACCATAACTCAGTTTATGCTGATGAGGAACTGCTGGAGATAGATAGGGACTCTGAACCAACCCTGTGATAGAAGATTGGAACTTTCAGCCCTGCCCCCTTGACCTCCAGGGAGGAGAGGCTGGAGATTGACTTAAATCACCAGCGGTCAATTATTTTTTGATCATTTGTGTGTATGTAATGAGGCCTCCACAAAAACCATAAATGATGACGTTCAGAAGGCTGCTTAGGTTGGTGATATTGAAATACTGGGAGGGTGAGATGCTTAGAGAGGGCCTGGAAATTGTGCCCCCGCCCCAAATACCTTGCTTTACACATCTCCACGTGCCTTTCCCTGGTCATATTCGTTTTTTTTTTTTTTTTTTTTTGTAGAGACAGAGTCTCACTTTATCGCCCTTAGTAGAGTGCTGTGGCATCACAGCTCACAGCAACCTTCTACTCCTGGGCTTAGGTGATTCTCTTGCCTCAGCCTCCTGAGTAGCTAGGACTATAGGCACCTCCCACAACGCCTGGCTATTTTTCTGGGGCTTTTTGGCAATTCGGCTGAGGTCGGGTTTGAACCCGCCACCTTCGGTATATGGGGCCGGCGCCCTACTCTTTGAGCCACAGGCACCGCCCCGTTTTTTTCTTTTTGTAGAAACAGAGTCTCGCTTTATTGCCCTTGGTACAGTGCTGTGGAGTCACAGCTCACAGCAACCTCCAACTCCTGGGCTTAGGTGATTCTCTTGCCTTAACCTCCTGAGTAGCTGGGACCACAGGCGCCCACCACAACGCCCTGCTATTTTTTTGTTGCAGTTTGGCTGGGGCCAGGTTTGAACCTTCCACCCTCGGTATATGGGGCTGGCGTCCTACTCACTGATCCACAGGTGCTGCCCTGGGTTGTATTCTTTACACCTATAAATTTAATGCCTTTCTCTGAGTTCTGTGCAAATAATGAACCCCATCCTTATTTGTAGCTAAGTCAGACTTATGTGCTTCCTTTGGGGACTCACTACTTCCAACTGGCATTAGAAGTTGGGGGCAGCTTTGCAGGACTGAGCCCTTAGTGGAGTTTGCACTAACTTCAGGTAGTATCAGAATTGAATTGTAGAACACCAGTGGTGTCTGCAGAGAACTGGAGAATTGCTTTATGGAAAACCGACACTTTTGATGTGTGACTGTGTACAGAGCTGTGATTTTCAATTGCTGTGTCATCACAACACTGATGTGCTGTGAGAGGATCTTAGGTGTGCCAGCAAAAAAAAATTTTTTTTTGGAGAGACAGTCTCACTTTATTGCCCTCAGTAGAGTACCGTGGCGTCACAAACAACAACCTCCAACTCCTGGGCTTAGGCAATTCTCTTGCCCCAGCCTCCCAAGCAGCTGGGACTACAGGCGCCCCCCACAACACCAGGCTATTTTTCTGTTTTGCAGTTCAGCCGAGGCCGGGTTTGAACCCGCCACCTTCAGTATATGGGGCTTAAGAGCCACAGGCACTGCCCTGCCAGCAACATTTTAAAAGATCATTTTATTTTCAAAAAAAGTTCAAAGAACAGCAAGTGTATTCTTTTAAAATTTATTTGATCGGGCAGTGCCTGTGACTCAGTGAGTAGGGTGCCTGCCCCATATACCGAGGGTGGTGAGTTTGAACCTGGCCCTGGCCAAACCGCAACAAAAAATAGCTGGGCGTTGTGGCGGGCTACTTACTCACCTGCTCAGGAGGCTGAGGCAAGAGAATTGCCTCAGTCCAAGAGCTGGAAGTTATTGTGAGCTGTGACGCCATAGCACTCTACCAAGGGTGATAAAGTGAGATTGTCTCTAAAAAAAAAAATTTTTTATCAACATAAATTAAGTGTACCATGGAAGTTTAACTGTAGGTTCAAGTGGGCCATGAGATGAAAAAAAAGGTTGAAAAACAGGGCGGCACCTGTGGGTCAAAGAGTAGGGCACCAGCCCTATATACCGGAGATGGCAGGTTCAAACCTGAGTCCAGTCAAAAACTGAAAAAAAAAAAAAAAAAAAAAAAAAAGTTGAAAAACATTGCTTTAAGCTGAAAGTGAGCCAGCAGTTAAAACAGGTTTTCATTTGTGCAGTTTGCTTCTGTTCCATGAATGGTGTGAAACTATTTCATTTATCTGAGTAGTTGCTGAATGCCAATGTGTCTTAGGCTACTTTCTAACCTTAAGGCAGTTATTTGAGTAAATGAATGCAATGAAGTGTTGAATGAGGGAGAGACTGAAATGTTCCATTCTGCAAGGGTTAAAGGAGAGAGGACTGGAGAGGGCTTTAAATAACAGGGACCATGAGATGACAAGTAAATAAGACAGACCTGTGTGTTATTGTAGAAGTATGGGAGAAGAACCAAAAAAAAAGTGGGTGTTGGGCTTCAGAGGGTGGTGCACTCTGAAGCCAACACATAATAAGCACTCTGTACACAAGCCCAGGGTTTCATATTTGCACTCTGCCACTTAATTCACAAAAATGACTGCTGTCCTATTTAGAGCTGTGAGTACAGGAGTGCTTTCCTACGGCAGGGTGGTACACTGTGGAAGCCTTTTTAATGAGGAGTTGGTGCAACCCATGTCAGCCCATGTGGTCCCAGCGCAAACTGAAGTAAACCAGAAGACCAGTTCATCCCCTGCCAGTGCTGAGCCCCAGCATCCGCCCGTCTCGTCTCCACCAGTCCCCATCAGGATTACCGGCATTTGAAATTTTGATAAGTGAACACAATTATTAAGTCTCAGAAAGTAGGCAAAAAGATTTTCGAAAAATACAAAATTTTAATCTTTACAAATGACAGTCATGTCAAGACCCCTAATTTCAAAAAATTGTTTTCAATCTTAGTCAACTGACCTGATTTTGAAAATATCTCTGCTGTGTACTTCTCTTCAGCCTGAGGCGCTTTGTAAATCAAACAGAAGCTGCTCAACTTTCCTCTCCGACTAACGATTTGAAAGCCAGCCCGCCCAGCTCACAAACCTCAGGTGGACTCTGCTCCCCTAGGTCACAGAACTTCATTCTTCCAGCTCTGTAACCCAAGAACCCTGCAGCCTCTGAAGCCCAACACCCAAGTCCAGGCAACTGCAAGGAAGAGCTAAGATGCTAAGGAGACATCTGGAGAGCTGTAATGAGCCCTTGGGGTTTGCCCATCTCCCACATGGCTTTCTCCAGCCACCTAACCCACATCTTGGAAGGTGTGTCTTTAAGGCACCTAGTGAGCTTAAGAACTGGCTCTGCTTCTTGTGTAAGGATGTCCTTCTACACACCAGCGTGCTGGTTATTGCTGGATGCCACCCTGTTCCTCCACACCTTACAGTCCCAAACATTAGTGGAAGAATGGTAGCCCTAGAAAGTCTGTATCCAACCTTCACGGCAGGAAGTAGTTAATTCTCTGGGAAATAGATTTGCAGCCCTGAAAAGAAAAGAGTTGCTCCTCTTTGGGGACATACACCATCATCTTTGCGATTTCATCCAGTGCCTCTTCAGTGTACTGGAGCTCCTGGCTCAGAAAAGCATCGCGTACACACAACCTCACGTGCCGGTACTCCAGTGGCAGGAACGGGACAAAGAAGTCAATCAGGTTTTCCTTCACAAGACAGCTGTGGCCGAAGCCACTGTCTGAAATCAAGAACAGAGTTACAGGGGAGTCTGACCTGGGGCTGAACCCAGCTTGAGTTTTAAGGTGTCCCCAGGCATGAGACCTGGGCAAAGCTTGATCCTGCTCTCACATGCCAACTCCAGGCAGGCGATCTGCTGTGCCTGACCAGAACGCTACACCTGTCTGCTTTAGGTGGGACAGCCAGGGTTAACAGTGTCTATAACCACACAGAGGGGGGGAGGGCCGACTGCCAGGTGTACAGTTTTGTTTGATGACAGAGGGTGAGGCAATCCAACCTCTGGCTAGACTATAGAGGCTGAACCGGGAAGGTTCTCAGGGTGAAACTTTGCTTCAGAGACCACTGCCTATACTCCCAGGGTCAGTGCGAACTACTCTCTCTCAAAGTATTTTCAGAACAGGAGTTCAGGCCTTCTCAGCACTTTTCTTGTGCCTGCCCTAAGTTGACAGGGTGAGATGATCATGTTATCTTTTATGATCCTAAGTGCGCCACCTGCCTCATAAACACACAACTATGGCTATCACCAGATGATTACTTTCAGTGTGGCTGGAAATGCTATTTACCTGTGGACTCAACAATCTCAGCGTGGAGGTGAGGCTCCAAGTGCTCCATAGTAATTTCTTCCCGAGACAATCCAGACTTAAGCAAATTCAGGACCACTTCATTGATTATGTTGCCCCTAAGGTTACTAAAAGAGAAAAAGGCTTGTCAACAGACTATTTTTCTTCCTCTTTTTCTAATTATCTGTTTTTAATTTACTATTTTATTTTTCATTTCAAGTTAATGGAGGGTACAAACAACTAGGTTACCATGTTTGCATCTGTTAGGTACAATCCTTCTTACATTTCTTTTCTTTTTCAGAGAGAGTCTCAAGCTGTCACCCTGGGTAGAGTGCCATGGCAACATCGTAGCTTACAGTAATCTCTAACTCTTGGTCTCAAGTGATCCTCTTGCCTCAGTTTTTTGTATTTTTAGTGAGTGAAGACAGGGTCTCACTCTGGCTCAGGCTGGTCTTGAATCTGTGAGTTCAAGCAATCCACATGCCTCAGCCTCGCAGAGTGCTAGGATTATAGGCATGAGCCACGGCGCCTGGCCTTCCTAGATTTCTTTCTTTTTATATTTAGCTTCTGAATATTGGTTGTTTGACCACTGAAGCCAATGCACTGGTTCCTGGAAGAATGCAAGTTGAGGGCCTGGGGACTTGTCTCCCAGGAGATCTTTTTTCTTTTTTTTCTTGAGACAGAGTCTCAAGCTGTCCCACTAGGTAGGAGTGCTGTGGCATCATAGCTCACAGCAATCTCCATCTCAGGCTCAAGTTTTTCTATTTCTTGCCTTAGTTTTTCTATTTTTTTTTTTTGTTGTTGTTGTTGTTGTTGTTGTTAGAGACAGAGTCTCACTTTGTCGTCTTCAGTAGAGTGCTGTGGTGTCCCAGCTCACAGCAACCTCCAACTTATGGGCTCAAGTGATTCTCTTACCTCAGCCTCCCGAGTAGCTGGGACTACAGGAGCCTGCCACAAGGCCCAGCTATTTTTATGTTGTTGCAGTTTGGCCGGGCCGGGCTGGCCCTACCCAATGAACTACAGGTGCCGCCCAGTTTCTCTATTTTTAGTAGTGACAGTGGTCTCGCTTTTGCTCAGGCTGGCCTTGAACTCATGAGCTCAAGCAATCCATCCACCTTGGCCTCCCAGAATGCAGGGATTACAGGCGTGACCCACCTCCCCCAAGGAGATCTTGTCACAGTCCAAAGGTCTGTGCAGGAAAGACACTGTCCTGCTTTGCAACCAGGCTCCCTCTCTTGCTCCCTCAGTAAGCGTCTACTTACTGAGACTGTGCTGGGTGCAGGGAGCATGAAGATGGTAAGACACGGGTCTTTCCCCTGACTTCCGTGTGGTCAGAGGGGCAGGTGTATATGTGATTCCAGGCAGTGTGGCAAGTGCTGATGTGGGAGCAAGTAAGGTGTAGGGAGAAGGCTTCAGCAGGAGGGGGAGGCTTCTGCACAGTAGCGACCATCAGACATGAGGTATGGAAGGGAATGTGTCCTCTGCCAGATGTGTCAGAGGCTTGTGGGGCTCAGGAGAACAGGCCCCTGGGGACCCTAGCATGGCCTTCCTATCCTGCTGTGGAGAGGGTTCTAGGGGGGCAGCTTTCCCATAGGCCCTGCCTCCCCACCAACCAAAGGCTGCCCGCAACCATGTAGCCTCAGGCAGTTCACCATGGCCAGGTCACTGGGGAGAAGGGCACAATAGTTGAGGGGACAGATGGCACTCCTGGTGGGCTAATGACCAAAATATGATTGCCTAATGCAGTGGTTCTCAACCTTCCTAATGCCGCGACCATTTAATATAGTTCCTCATGTTGTGGTGACCCCCAACCATAAAATTATTTTCATTGCTACTTCATAACTGTAATTCTGCTACTGTTATGAATCATAATGTAAATTTCTGATATGCAGGATATATTTTCATTGTTACAAAGGGGTTGTGACTCACAGGTTGAGAACCGCTGGCCTGATGCAACCCGGTGACCTGCTATGTCTAGGCAGAAGTTTGCCTGGAGACGGCAGGTCACTGGGTTGCATTAGGCAATCTTAGCCCAGGCAAGGGTGAGTTTCTGAGCTGAGAAGCAGGTGTGGGAGTCCAGGCAGCTGGCACCACCTGAGGCCTGCGGGCTCCAGTGGGGGAAAGGTCAGAGTGGAGAAGAGTGAAGCCACTTATGCACAAAAGAGATCCCTGAAGAAGTGAAAGGGAGCCCTGAGTTACGGCCCCAATATTCTGCTCTCTCTGCTCCCTCCTGCTTCCTTGGAATCCCCCACCCCTGCTAAAGGGCTGAGCTCGAGAGCCTCAAAGCACACAGGACATTCCTCTGCTCAGGCTCCTCTGCACTGGGAGCTTCCGCCTAGATCAGTGCAACAGGAGGCCTGAGCCCAGCGTCTCGGGCACTGGTAAACACAACAGAACCTAGAGGTATGAATTAGTTTGAAAAATATGCCATCCTCACCTCCTGATTCTGGGCACTTTCATCATTTGGGAAGAGATCTCTCATTTACTATCACCCAGGGAGCTGTGCTTCTCCTGACCTCTCCATGCATTCTGTAAGTCTCCACCAGCCTTACTCACAGATCTAGAAATCCCACCCCAGAAATAGTTTAAACCTGTCCCATCTCTTCTCATGGGTCCACACTGAAATAAGATCTGCCTTTCACAGCTCATCTTTCACACTCTCCAAGCTTGGATGAAAATCAGCAACCCTCCCCCCAACACACTTCCCTGTCCTCACGACATGTACCCTACAGCTTGGGGAAATCCTCCAGCAAGTGCTGGCCTGCGTAGGGGTCAGGGGGTAGCAACTGACTTCCCCTGAGTCTGCAAGAAGTAGCTGTGAAGCATTCCAGTTGGACCAACAGCAGCCCCAATCTGACCTCTGAAGAACCTAAGAGTCTTATGGGGTTGCATCAGGCCAGCGGTTCTCAACCTGTGAGTCACAACCCCTTTGTAACAACAAAGATCGAGTTGGACAAGTTATTTTGAAGTTCACTTCCTGCAAAACCATTTCAACAAAAGCATGGGAAAAAGTGTGGTTGAGTGAGTGGGTTCTACATTGTAGTGCCAGTCTCACTTAAGGTGGGTGTTTCATTCTATACATTATACCCTGAATTTTAAGCCCACGACTCTCTCTCGTGATCAGAGAAGACCTTCCATGGCCAGAGGAAGAGCTGGCTGTGTTGGGCCTAGCGGGAGACTGGGCCTTCCTTGAGAATTTCTGGGGGTACTTGGTACTTCATTTTCAACTAATGGGGTGACTGGCAAACTCAAAGTCCTTCAGGGGACTCTCAGTGTGTGAGTGGCCCCTCACTGCAATTCTGAGGGAGCCTCCCAATCCTAAGAGAACCAGATCACAGGAGTACAGGGCAAGATGAGGGCCACAGTCTGCTCCAGGCTGGCCTGTGAGTTAACTAACGAGCCTGTCCTGGAGAGGTCAGAGTCCCTCAGAAGTGCCTTGGGGGTTAAGTCTAGGAGCAGGGGCCCCTAGCCTACCCTGCTTTCACCCCGGCAGCTACACTTGTGCTTTCTCTAGCAGGGTTTGTGTTGACTTTTTTTTGAGGAAGAGCTTCTGGAGCCTGGGAGAGCATGGAAGCCCTTCGGTACCCGCTAATACTCTCCCCTCACCGAGCCCTCCTCACTGGCATTTCTCAGACCTCACTTCACCTGAGAAACAGAAAGATGGATCGTGGAGGTTTAGCCTTGTGGCCCTCAGGGTTCCTGTGTTCCAAGTATTGTCCAAGGACCTCCAGTAGCTCTGGATGCAGCTTCTCGGCCTCATCGAAGATGAACAGGGTCTGGGCGCAGAGCTGTTGTGTCTCCTGGACCTGGTCTGTCAGCTGCTCCTGCACAAGATATAGGGAGTTGTTGGGAACTGGTCCACCCCCAGCCTTGAAGGTGTCACTTCCCAGGGCATGAGCAATAGATTACTTGGGGCTGGGCTTCACCCACCCTCCCCTCTCCAACTATCAAATCCTAACCTCTGGGGACAGGGCTAGGCCATTGCACCTAATAAGCTTCCCAAGTGATTCTCTTGCACTCTGAGGTCTGAAAGCCAAATAAATTGGAGATAGCCTGGGAAGAGGGAGGCCTCTGTCGTTGGGAAAAGGCACCAGCTCCAGCTTTGCTCTCCTCTCCAGGATTAGGTCCCATCCCAGAACTAAGTGCCAATTCATCTGCCCCAGGGGGGAGGAGTCAGGCTTTAATTCAGGATGATGGACAGAGGAGAGGCTCATGTGCCTAGCAGCAGCCACAAGTATCCACTGGCACCCTGGCTGGGCTGAGATCTCAAGGGAGCAAGCCTGTGGCGGGCCTGTCTGGAGCCTCGCCAACCTACCTCGTGGGGGTTGCCACAGGGAGCTCTGCTGAGTTCCCCAGGTAGGAAACTAAACTGTCAATTGAAAAGACGGTTCTCTGCAGTGTTCATCAAAACTGGGCAAAGAATACGTAGTAGAACCTCCACAGCTAACTACCTCCCTATGTTAACTACCTCCTTAAGTTGACCTAATTTTCAGACTGGACATGTACCACATGTACATATCAGTATAGCAGGCCTAGTTCCTTCTGTTACCCATCTTTGTATTGACCAGTTTGTCACAGTCCCTTGGGTGGTCAACTTAACAGAGGTTCTACTGGTATTACTTGGGGCTAGCTCTCACCCCAGAGCCCACATTCCCTGTCCAGTCACTCGAGTGCATGTGTGACGGTGTGCAGGGTGTGAGAGTGTATACATGGCAGTTGTCACAGTGGGGATGCTTAGATCAACAACAGCTTTGCCACAGTTCTTTGCCTGTTCTCCCTGGGAAGGCCCAGCTGATCAGCTACCAGACCTTAAGATAACTGGGCTTTAGGACAGTTTTCCTGGCCCTTGCCCTCCAAGGCTACATATACATGTATATATGTGTGTGTGTGTGTGTTTGTGTGCGTGTACACATGTGTGTATACATATATATGTGTGTGTGTGTGTGTGTATATTCGTTACTGGCAGCTTTGAAAGAAATTGGTTTATCTTAAATGTCTTATTTGAATACTAATATATTTCATCCGAGCACTAACCAGGCCCAACCCTGTTAGTTTCCAAGATCAGATAAGACTGGACACATTGGAGGATGGTATGGCCAGAGACCTAAGGCTGTATTGAAACTGCCAGCAGATTCAAGACAGTTTCTGTTTTCAAAGGTTTATACAATCTTCCTGAGTTAATAGACTCCAACTATTAGACAGGAAAGCCAAAGAGAGATACAGTTATCTCTGTCATGATGCAATAGAGGTCTGGTCATTGATTGATTGATTGAGAGTCTCCTGTCACTCTGGGTTGAGTGCCATGATATCATAGTTCCTAGCAGCCTCAAACTCTTGGGCTCAAGCAATCCTCTTGCCTCAGCCTCCTGGGTAGCTGGGACAACTACAGGTAACCGCCACTATGTCAGGCTGGTTTTCCTATTTTTAGCAGAAATGAGGTCTTGCTTGTGCTCAGGCTGGTCTCCAACTCCTGAGCTCAGGCTATCCAGCCACCTTAGCCTCCTAGAGTGCTAGTGATACAGGACAAGTGGCATCCCAGCCAGCTTGTGGAGCTGAGGGGTGCGGACCGGCTGCCTCCACCTTGGCGATGATGGTGTGGTGGAGCAAGCAGCAGAACCAGCGGGCTGGAGGATGAGCAGAAGGGCCACATTTCCTAGGCCTGGGAATGAAGGGATTGTAGCCATTCATTTGCGACCCAGACATGCCCCAGACACATTGTTCCAGACATGACCCAGACTTGTCCCAAACACAATGTCCCATATAGGCTAAATGTAACTACTGAGGGCCCCATGTGACTATATATACCCCTAGACAAAAAGCCTAAAGACCAGACAGACAGAAAGAGAGAGATTTTCTCTCCTGACTTGGGTTTTCTCTCTGCCAGGAGCTCTGGCGCTTCTCTGTTCTTTTCTGTAAATAAATTCTGTCTTACCACTGATCTGTGGTCCACAGATTCATCTTTTGAATCACTGAGATCAAGAACCTAATAAAGAACGAAATTCTGGTATCATATTTGGGGGCTCACCTGGGATTGAAGATCTGTGGTAAGCAATGGGAACCATTTACCTCTATCCTGCTTTTCTCTATAGTTATAATAATGGAGACTAATAATTTTGATACCCATCAGCCCATAAATGTGCATAGTATGGCTGCTGACCTCCAGGTCACTGGCAAGAGGCTGTTGAGGAATGAACTTTCTAATTCCCCTTGGCTCCAGAAAGGAGTCGAAGGGAAACACGTATCCTGAAACGTTTATGTCAATCCAAGAAAAAGCCTATGTATTCTAAGTTATCCACTTTTAACCAGGAGCAAAATGAGAGTCCCTCAGCCTTTCTTGAGCAGCTTAGGGAGGCAATGAGAAAACATACTCAGTTAACCCGACTCCTTAGAGGGCCAAATTATTTTAAAAGATAAATTTATCACTCAGGCGGCCCCAGACATTTGAAGAAAACTCAGAAATTGGTTCTAGGCCTCGATCATAACCTGGAGAATCTTCTTAAAATGGCCACTGTGGTCTTTTATAACCGAGATCAGGAGAAAGAGGAGGAAAGAGAGAAAAGGGATATGAAAAGAATGACAGCTCTAGTAATGGCACTCCAACAAACCACCACCTTTCAGGGGCAGAGGGAAATCAGAGGAACTTAGAACAAGTGCTGCCAATGTGGTCAGGCTGGCCACTTCAGGAAACACTGCCCCCAGCAGCACCACCGGCTGGGCAAGCCACCTGGCCCCTGTCCAGAATGCAACACTGGAGGGTGACCTGTCCTCAGAGGCAAAGGCCTCCGGGGACAGTGATACCATCAGTGCCCAAATTGGACTGAGGGTGCCCAGGGCAGATTCTCATGGCTCCAGCTTGTGTCATCACCCCTCAAGAGCCCCGGGTTTGCCTTATAGCGGAGGGCCAGGAGATATAATTTCCTCTGGACACTGGAGCAACCTTTTCTATACTTCTCTCTAACACTGGTCTTTTATTCCTCAAATCTGTAACTATACAAGGGGTATCTGGAAAGTCAGTTACCAAATTTTTCTCTTAGCCTTTAAGCTGCAATTGGGATGTCTGGCTGTTCTCCCATGCCTTCCTAATCATGCCTCAAAGTCCTGCTCCCCTTTTAGAGAGGGACATACTACAACCCCCAGCTCACATGGACTGTGTTACCCCAGGGATTTAGGGATAGCCCTCACTTGTTTGGACAAGCCTTAGCCAAAGACTTGAGTCGTTTTTCATATCCTACAGCGACTCTTATTCAGTATGTAGATGACATTCTTTTGGGAGCATCAAATACAGAGGAATGCCATAAAGCTACAGAAATTCTATTAAACTTTCTAGCTGATTGTGGGTACAAAATTTCCAAGGCTGAAGTCCAATTATGTGTCCCGGAAGTTCACTATTTGGGTCTCCAGTTTTTATAGGGGAAGAGAGCCTTGGGCAAGGAAAGAATAGAACCAATATTGGCTCACCCTAAACCTCGAAATCTCAGACAACTTCGAGGCTTCTTAGGAATTACAGGCTTTTGCAGACTCTGGATTCCTGGACATAGTGAAATAGCTAGACCGCTCTATTCTTTTTTTTTTTGCAGTTTTTGGCCGGGGGTGGGTTTGAACTCGCCACCTCCAGTCTATAGGGCCCGCGCCCCACTCTGTTGAGCCACAAGGCTCTGCCCAAACGACTCTATTTTTTAATTAAAACTAGGCTCAAAAAAAGGGCCTAGTCACTCTAGAATGGGAACCAAAAGCAAACAAGTCATTCCAACATTTGAAAATTGCTCTTTTGCAGGCCCCTGCTTTGAGTCATCCCACTGGACAACAGTTTAATCTGTATATTAAAGAACAATCTGGAATTGCCTTGGGAGTTTTGGCCCAACACCGGGGTCCAGTTTTACAACCTATAGCACATCTTAGTAAAGAAATCGACACCGTGGCCAAGGGATGGCCACACTGTCTATGGGTCATAGCAACTGTAGCCCTTTTAACCCCAGAAGCAACCAAGCTAACTTTACGTAGGGATCTAATTATTTACACTTCTCATGACCTTATTGGACTTTTAAATTCAAAAAGCAATCTTTAGCTGTCAGATAACTGCCTTCTTAAATATCAAGCTTTATTACTAGAAGGACCAGTGCTACAATTATGCACCTGTGCTGCTTTGGATCCTGCCACTTTCCTCCCTGAATCCAATGAGGAACTAGGGCATGACTGCCAACAAATTACAGCACAGACCTATGCAGCTAGAGATTTACAAGAAACGCCCTATCTAATCCGGACATGGTTTTATATACAGATGGAAGTTCTTTCATAGAACATGGAACTCGAAAATAAGGCTATGCTGTAGTTACTGTAGTATGCTGTAACTGAGAGTGGGTCTCTCCCTTCAGGAACCAGTGCACAATTAGCTGAGCTCATAGCCTTAACCCGTGCTTTAGAAATTGGGAGAAACAAATGAGTCAATATATACAATGACTCAAAATACGCCTTCCTCATTTTTACATGCCCATGCTACTATTTGGAAAAAAAGACAATATCTAACTTCCATTGGCTCTCCCATAAAATATCATCACCAAATAGACAGGTTGTTACAAGCCATTCATGCTCCACAAGAAGTAGCAGTTATTCATTGTAAGGGACACCAAAAGACCTTAGATGAGATTTCTGAAAGTAACCAACTTGCTGATAAAGAGGCTAAAATAGCAGCACAGAAAGGAATAATTTCCCTTGTGGCACCCCTTATTTGGGAGGGATCACTTGAGAATCATGCACTTTAATATACCCAAAAAGAAAAGGAATGGGCTTTATCCAAAGACTATTCACTACTTTCACCAGGATGGTTACAAAATAGAAATGGACTTTTGCTATTACCTGTTGCAAGCCAATGGAAAATACTTAAAACTTTACATCAGTCTTTTCATTTTGGCACTGAAAGTACCTTCAGATGGCTAAAGCTCTTTAATGGAGAAATCTTATTTAAAATCATAAAACAGATAACAAGGTCTTGTGAGGTATGTCAAAGAAACAATCCTTTAAATCACCGTCTAGCTCAGGTATACAGAGATAAGGTAAATATCCAGGTGAAGATTGGCAAATGGATTTTACTCACCTCCCTAACATACATGGTTACAATATTTGCTGGTATTTATGCATACTTTTCCTAATTGGGTTGAAGCATTCCCTTGTAGAACAGAAAAGGCCCAGGAATGTGTAAAGGCTTTAGTACCTGAGAATATCCCCAGGTTTGGACTCCCTCGAAGTTTAAAAAGTGATAATGGGCCAGCCTTCAAGGCAACTGTGACACAAGTAACATTTAAAGCCCTGGGCATAAAATATCATCTACACTGTTCTTGGAGGCCGCAGTACTCTGGGAAGGTAGAAAAAATGAACAATAAAATCAAAGGACAGTTGGGAAGCTAACTCAAGAGACTCATCTCCCTTGGACTAAACTGCTTTCCATTGTTCTCCTTAGAATAAGAAATTCACCTCAGAAACTGAGTGGTAGCCCATTTGAATTATTACATGGAAGACCCTTTTTAACGAACCATTTATTAGATCAAGAAACTACAGAACTAGTAAAACATATTACTTCTTGAGCTAAATTTCAACAAATCCTTAAAAACCTCCCAACTACATTTTCACATTCAACACTAAAGGAACTTTTCTCTCCTGGAGATTTAGTCATGATCAAAACTCTTTCCTCTAATTCACCTTCCCTAACCCCAACTTGGGAAGGCCCCTTTCCTGTTATCTTGTCTTTTTCTATAGCTGTAAGACATTGGAAGATTCCTGGATCATTCATGAGTAAAATCCTGGAATCCACCACCTTCTACAGAAGCAAACGATGAAGAGAATCAACCACAGTCCACTTACACTTGTGAGGCTAAGGAAAATTTAAAGATATTGTTTAGAAGATAGCAAGGAAAGTGTTAATATAGTTTTCTTTTTAAACATCACTGACTTTGTTCTTCTAACCTGATTCTGTATATAATCCCCTCCTCTCATTGTTCTACCTTTGCCTTTTAATGTGCTAATCAGATTTGTGTCTTCCGAAAATGTCATCAAGCCACACACAGTAAAGATGGTTCCAGCCCGGGTGGCACCTGTGGCTCAGTGGGTAGGGCACCGGCCCCATATACTGAGGGTAGCGGATTCAAACTCAGCCCTGGCCAAACTGCAACAAAAAAATAACCGGGGGCGGCTCCTGTGGCTCAGCGAGTAAGGCGCCGGCCCCATATACCGAAGGTGCCGGGTTCAAGCCCGGCCTCGGCCAAACTGCAAAACAAAAAAATAGCCGGGCGCTGTGGCGGGCGCCTGTAGTCCCAGCTACTAGGGAGGCTGAGGCAAGAGAATCGCTTAAGCCCAAGAGCTGGAGGTTGCTGTGAGCAGTG